>JAMYXO010000984.1:0-34860 GCA_033310375.1 Conus canariensis
CACACACACACACAACACACACACACACACACCACATACACTCTCGCAGCGAGTGCACGCGCACGCACGCACACACAATGCGCACGCACACAAATTACGCACAATACACACGCGATGCGCACACAGACACACATGCACACACAAAAAACACACACACTCACAACAACACAACACCACACACACCACACAACCACAAGCAAACACACACACCCACACACACACACCAAACACACACACAAACACACACACACAAATGCGCGCGAGTACGCTTGCGCAAGCTCGCACACACACTTCACAAAGGAGGGGGTGAGAGAGGAGAGAGAGAGATGATGAGACTGAGAGAGAGAAAGACGAAGGGAGGAGAGAGAGAGGGAGGAGGGAGAGAAAGAGAGAGAGAGAGAAGAGAGAGAGAGAGACAGAGAGAGAAGTGAGGGAGAGACGACTGAGAGAGAAGAGAAAAGTCTAAAAACCGGTTCTTGTGGTTAAAGGTCGGCGGTCCTTTTTGATAAGGGTAAGCACTGATAAAACAAAGCAAACAAAAGAAACCAAAACCAAGGCAAAACAAAAACAAGGTATGGCTTGTTACAAAATTAAATAAGTGAAACCAACTGGCATTGTTTACGGAATATAAAATGAAAACAACATCTTACTAAGACTCATTCAACGCAGTTACCCTTTGGGCTAGTGTACATATAGGTTAAATTTGTTTGGGTACACTATGCTTTGCCAGATCATATCTAAATGCTGAAATTGTTAAAGCTGGGCCCCCGCGCATTTTACTCGACCACAGCGACGGAGCGAGAGAGAGAGAGAGAGAGAGAGACTTTGAAGAGAGAGAGAGGGTGGAGAGTGAGTGAGAGAGAAGAGAGGAATAAGGTATATTTTTTATTAGGGTAAACATATCACGCTGAAGTTTCTTTTTCTCACTATGCTCTTAACAGAAATCCAGGTATTCAGCGAATAAACAACTTTACACAATGAAAGATTAGAGGAAAAGGGAAAACAAAAATTGAAACAACCAAATTACAGAAAATCAAGACAGTTCAAAAATCCACATGTCATGAAAACAACTTATCCTCTACTCTACACGCAACAACAGAGAGAGAGAGAGACGAGAGGATGAGAGAGAGAGTCAGAGAGAGAGAGTGTGAGAGAGAGAGAGTTGAGAGAGAGAGAGAGAGAGGTGTGTGTTGAGTACAAATACGTACACTAGGCATCAATATGAAGAATAGTTAAAACATCAAGAAATTTAGGGGGCTGTCAAGAAGGAACCTTGTGATTTGATGGTTTGAATAGGCACAAGCTCTTTTTTTTCATTATTTGATGATCATTAACTTTCTATCCATAGTTTCCTGTCTCATACGAGAAGGATGACATGATTAAATCTGTTTGTTAGGCGGGGGGATGAACAAGTTAAATCTTTATTCTCGTACACTTTTCACTGCGAATGTGACGCAATTGTTAGTGGGTGCACGTTTGTTCATGATTTGATATATGAAACGGCTTTATTTAGTCGACATATTACATTTAAAAGGAGAATACCAATAATGTTTGACATTTACCTGGATAGAGACGATGATTTCGTGAAGTACAAACTTTATACAAGGTCTTATACAAACTATCGAGTGCGCTCTTAGAAATTATAACTCGCGACGCTCCTGCATGTTGAAAGAGAGAGAGAGAGAGAAGAGATGTGACGAAGAAGAGAAGAGAGAGAGATGTGAGAGAGAGAGAGCAGAGACTGCGCGTGCGGGCTTGATAATTTGTATGTGGTGGTGCACACAATCGTGTGTGTGTGTGTGTGTGTGTGTGTGTTTGTGTGTGTGTGTGTGTGTGTGGTGTGTGCGTTGCGTGACGTGCCGTGCGCGAGCGGCGCACAGGCGATCTTGTTTCATTACGACCTAATCAACTGACTAATGTTGCACATTATATGTACATGCATGCATCGTGATATCTATCACATGCACAGTTTATTCCATATGTCCTTTTAACATACGGAATTTACGCTTCCAAGAAACTTTTTTTTTAATGACTGGTTCACTACGATCATTCCCCAGACTACAATATTTGTGGAGACATCAACATGGAATCTCTGAGGTAATCACATATTCAACAATGAAAATTTTTACTGTTAAAATTATTGATTCAGCCAATATTCTACAGCCATTTCAGTGCTTCGTGATGTGGTGATATATACCCTCCTTCACTTTCTGTGTTGTAGGGCTTTTGGCAATGTGATTAACTGGGGTGGTGAATGGGATGGGATGCGATATTGAAGTAAATCCCCTCCCCCCACCACCAACACCACACACAAAAGCTACAACTCTATCTTGCAGTATTTCGGGAAGAAGGATCTTCAGAATTACTATTCACCCTGACCAAAAAAAAACACCTTTAAACCCTTAACTCTTGTCTAACAGCATTGTGCGAATACTTATTTTCAACGTCTCGATAGGAATACGGCTAAGGATATTGATCCATACACAACGGAGGTACAAGTTGGTTCGTAACAAACAAACGTTTTCTCCAAAATTAGGACACTCCGACAGAGACTATATCCATAAGAATGTAAGTACAGTATTCCATCCTTCTTGTTAATACTCTTTGTGAAATTAGTGGTACAAAATGTCAAAGGATATACTGAATAAGCCCCAAACTTTTGTTCTGTCCAATCTTCTGTGCGTTCTGTGCATGCAGCAATGCTCTCATGTACAGATCCATAAGTATATCAGCTCAGACCGTCATGCCGCAGCCCAATGCACCGGCAACACACAGGGAGCAGTTTGTATCTAGTCGTCATGAGGGCAACCCTAAGGACGGAGACACCTGCACAGCTGCCGAGTCATTCGGTGGTGTTCGGGACGGTGCTGGTTTTGTTCCAAACAAACGCAGGACCGCCTCCTAATAAGCCCCCATACTGACGACAATAATTGCTCAGTCGCTGAGCCGGCGTGAGTTCTCCCTGGGCGCCACTACAATCCACGACAAACGTAACTACCATGAATTTGCCAGATACTGGTTACTGCGACGGAATCAAACCAAGGCCATAGTACGTGGAGAAGAACAATTGTAGCGGAGATCAACAAGAAGAGCAAGACATGAAGGGCTACACAACTTCGACTTTTTAAAAAATGCTGATCGATGTTGGATGTCGATAACGATAGATGATGCTATGGATTTCACTTGCAGGTGATGAAGACTGCTTGATGGGCTGTACTCTAACTTAAATTTTTTAGTATTTCCCAACGTCAACCAGGCCAGAGAGATATAGAACACACCTGCAGCTGTTGGTCAGAAAATGAGTTTACACTCTCTGATACGCATCAATTTAGGGATTTAAAACTCGACTGTGTGGTCTCAGTCTTCCTAATCGAAACCCCATAGCAATACGCAGCTCCGGTTAGGAGCCGGCCAGGCAGAAAAATCCCACATGGCTCTGATGGGATTTTGAAGCCGGGAGCACCTAACTTATAACCATCTCCATAAAGCTCATGTAGAATGTGCAAGCGTCTGGCCATCTGGGTGTGTGGTCAGAGGGCATACGGTCAGCGTCCCCAAGGACAGATTACTTCCGAGCTCCTGTCCATCAATTATCAACAGCCAACCAATGGATCCATTCTTTAGCAGACGTCTCTTGGCTGGATTGAATCGGCTTATTTGTCTCTCTAGCACTATAGGACACATTTTGTTGATTAAGCACAAGGACCGTCCCACCAATTTTTCATTACAATCTCGGGACTTTGGACTTGTTCGATTTCTATTGTGTCTAACGTATTGTAACACATGTGGAGAATTTTGGAGATTCATTGAACTTTAGATTCTCATTGCCGACATTTACCGACTTGTGGAAGGTTGAAAAAAGAAGAGGAACAGAATGGGACAAAAAGGTGAATAAACTTTGGTAGGGTTTATTCACTCATGGGCTGACAATATTCGCCAGTGTGTATTCTGTGTGTGCCCTTACACTCGGAGTGAAGAAAACGGTGGCATTACAATGTTGTCTGAGTCACACTTTGTTAGTCTTCTTTGATGCTTCATTCATCAACATCCTGGAAGCCAGTGCCGAGGACATAGGTGTCCATTGGTTTTAATATGCTGCTATCTTGAATTTTTTTTCAAAAACCACATTGGGAGTTCGTGAGCAAGGTGTCGTGCGCGCGCGAGCGTTAGTTCGTGCGTGCGTGCTTTAGTGTGTGTGTGTGTGTGTGTGTGTGTGTGTGTGTGTGTCGTGTGTGTGTGTGGTTTGTGTGCCAGTAATTTTTTACTTTTTGTATACATCAACTAATCATGAACCTCCCCCACCCACCACACCCAACCCCAAAAAAGGAAAAAAAAAACGCTGAAAAGTGGTTTATAACTGGGTCTTGAGAGAACATGTAAAATATTTTTTTTTTTAAAAGTAATATTAAAACTGAATCTTTGCGATCTGGGGATGTACATGGAAATTCTTGGGCATTACTTTGTTGGTAATGATAGATAAAAAAACAAACAAACATTATACTGTGAATAAAATTACGATGGCACAAGCACTCGGGTAATATGGTTACATGAGGAGGTTAAAGTGTGATATTCTTTTTGACTGAATCCATAATAATTTGACAACACAATTATCCACGTGGAGAATGACACTTATGTTTAATACATGAGAGAGAGAGAGACGAGAGAGAGAGAGAGAGTGAGAGAGAGAGTGAGAGAATGAGCAGAGAGAGTGAGAAGATGCAAGGGTGGCAATCACAGGCCCGTGTAACCACTTGATCCGTGTTGAGTTACTTCCTTTGGGCTTTCACTCCTTTTGTGTGTGTGTGTGTAGTGTGTGTGTGTGTACGTGTGTGTAGTGTGTGTGTGTGTGTAGTGTGTGTGTGCCTGTGTGTGATGTGTTCGTGTGGTGTGTGTGTGTGTAAAACGAATAGAAGAATACCTTGAGTTACTGCGAGTCTTAACTGACATCCCTCTACTAAATTATCCGATCTAATCTCTATCCATTGTGATTGCTTTTGGGGACTGTTGTTCGGTTGTAAGTTGCGGTCATGAAGTCTTTTTTTTACTGCACGAAGACAGATGCACAAAGTAACTAGTATAACATTAAAATTGTATGGTGGTTCTAAAAATTAAAACACTACTATAAACAAAACGGGGACATCAATTGATTTTAATACTGTGAAGGCAGGCGTTTTGCCTTTTAATGATACATAGGATGCTCTGTGTTGTTGATACTAAGCACGAGCTTCGAAACAGTACCCTAACTCTCTAACTTACTTCTGAACTTAATAAAAGAACCTATGTTTCTACAGAGATACGGTAATAACGCCAGCATGTATTTCATTATCTGTATGTGTCTTCTCTTTTACATGATTGACACGACGTTTATCTTGACAACTTTGTTTCAAAATGGACAAATACCATTTCCCATTGGTTGATGTAGCAAGAGATATTTTTATTCCTATGGTAATGTTACTAAAAAATGAGAAATACAACTAATTGCTTGATTATCTGTTAATGAATTGATTTACAATGAATATAATCTTATCTGCATTTTTTTTTCACACTGACTTGTTTTTTCCCCCAAGTTTTTGAGAGCTTATGAGAAAGGTGATGATGGCTTTTATATTACCTTCACATTGAACGTTGAACATCAGATTTCTTATTACCAAAGGTTGATTCTGTTTTCATCTGACTGAGTTATTTGCTAGTCATAATAAGCTATTATTTTATTCTTGATACGCATGTTTTTCCAGAATTAATACTGATTTGTCACATTTCAAGTCATGCTTTTAACCGCGCTAACACCGTCAAATTAAATCAAGTCGTCTGATATCGTCAGTGAAAATTTTTTTTTCAATTCACCAGTTAAATGCGAGGTTCTAACACAGCATTATTCATGGGATACCCGGTCACTGTAATCTTCGAGGGAATGAACCTGGTGGTACCTGGCAAAAAGAGGCTTCAATGTGCAAAATGGAATACAGTTTTATGCGATATTCCTTATTAGGTTCGTGAAGGGTATACAATATTCGACAAAAGCACTTAGGGCCAGTGTAGAAAGCAGTACCTTGAAGCTACCATTCAGAAGATACAGATGGATCTTTCTGACCCAGCAGTTCGTTGTTGAAGTACGCCTCATGTTCTATAACCGAATCGAAATTTTATTACACAGATATATAATAGGCTGGCATGGTTGGTTAGGCAGGTTTTAAACCATCTACCTTTCGTGTGTCTGTGGTCAAAAACTTAATGTGTCTCAATTTGCTGAATTGTTCCATAACAAAGCGCTATATATTTAATGTCTTCATGATTAAAATTTTCGCCTATCAATCTACCTTTAACATTTGCTGGTGTTTGTGTCCACCCAGAAAAACAGGTGGAGTCTAGCCAATTTAGACTGTACATCTGATGAAGTTTCATCAACTTGGCAGATGTGTTATAACGGAATTGGTTTTGTCTGATTGTTGTTGTGTTTGTTTTTGTTTGTCTTGTTCATTTTGGTTTAGTGGTCTGATTGTCACGAACCGAGTAAAGAATTTGTCTACATAACATAGCGGTCCCGACTCTCACGTGTACTAGGTCGCATATTCCATTTATGGAAAACTTTTGCATTTGCTGTGCACGCCGCGATTGAGAGAGAGTGAAGAGAGAGAATGACGAGAGAGAGAGAGGTGAGTTTAGAGAGGAGACGAGAGAGAGAGAGAGGGAGGGAGAAAGAATCTGGTTTTGTTTGTATGTTGTCTGAGTGCATGTGGTGCGCTGACGTCCATACGTTTTGTATGGGTATGTTTTGAGTTTGAGTGTGTGTGTGTGTCGTGGGGGGGGGGGGGGGGTGGGCACGGTTTTGGTATGTTGTGTGTGTGCTCTGTGTGTGAGTGTGTGTGTGTGTGGTGTGTGTGTGTGTGTGTGTGTGTGTGTGCTTGTAGCGCGCGCCCGCTGCGCCGCGAAAGAAGAGAGAGGAGAGAGTGAGAAGAGAGACGAGAGAGAGAGAGAGAGAGAGATTTGTTTTTATTTTGTTTGTCTGTGAGTGAATTTATGTGCTTGCATGCATAATATGTGAGAAGGGGGGATTAGGGGATGGGCTGTTTGTGTGTATATTGTGTGCAACCGACGCTGCGCTAGTATGTGTATATGTGTGTTGATGGTGAGTGGCCTGAAAGAGAGAAGAGAGAGAGAGAGAAGATGAGAGAGAATGAGAGGAGAGAGAGAGAGAGAGAGATTTTTAATTTTCAGTACAGTTTAAATTGTAATTTGGTTTACTTATTACAATTTCTGCATTTTATTTTTTACTAATAGATGTTAAAGTTTCCCTGTTAAGTTTCTCTTCATGATTTTAATGCCCTTCAGATGTTTATATGTAATTATTGTCGTTTCACATTAAATTTATTAGGTAGTCATTCAGACAGTGTGTGTTTGTTTGGTGGTCATGAATTATTGTTTCGTTAGTCGAATGTGCAGGGCAAAAAAAGGCTGCTGAAGACCCTTATATCACTGCAAAATTTCACAAGAGGCTAGACAGCTGTTCATTGATGCAAGTCTTCTTTCAATACAAACTCTTCTTTTCGTCTCTGTCTCTCCTGTCTCTCTGTCTCTCTTCTCTTCTCTTCTCTTCTCTTTCTCTCTCTCTCCTCTCTTACTCTCTCTTCTCCTGTAGCTATCTATATTTTTATCTACACACACACACACACACCACAACACACCGCACACATACACACAACAAAGCCCCCACACACACACACAAACAACATATATAATATTATATATATATATAAATATATATATAAATATAAAAATATATTATTTTTATGGGAGCGTTTTTTGAAACATATATGATTATTCTCGGACCAGAAAAATGAGGGGTGGGGGGGGGGGGGGGGGGGGGGGGGGGGGGGGGGAAAGGGGGGGGGGGGGGGGGGGGGGGGGGGGGGGGGGGGGGGGGGGGTTTTTTTTTTTTTTTTTTTTTTTTTTTTTTTTTTTTTTTTTAGCGTTGGGGCTACGCCCTGAAAAAACACCACTGCGCTAAAAACCACAGTCTGGGACTCAGCCTGGGAACGCGGGCTTTTTATGCCATGGCTATGCAATGGGGGGGATGAAGAGAATGAGATGCTTGTCTCGTGCCCATCCACAGACGCGTTTCATGTGGGAAGGGGGGCCCTGGGGGGTTTTTGGACACATTCATCCCTTCAGTTACCCTTTTTAATTCAAACATAAATTCTTCATGCGATGCCACATCTAAACCTAATGTCTTCAGGTGTTTCATTGTCACCAAAAAAAAAAAAAAACTCAACATAAAAAAAAACAGCCAAACGACGACGACGGTGACCAGTTTCACGACGGTGGGACGGTGACCAGGACGAATCTCGACTGCCGGAGACCGAAGATTGTGTGATATGACAGGACAACCAGGGCTCCACCAATATCAGTGGCATTCACTGTCTCCGCAACACAAACGGCGACAAGTGACGTACTGCACAAACACAGAGAAAACACACCCCACAGCGGGCGACGATACCCCTCACTGGCGGCAGGGTTCCACAGAGTGAGAAGTCGGTTATATTGGGGATCCACATCGGGCGGCGACAACAGCCCACCGACGCCTACATCAATCGGCGATAACAGCAACGGCAACACAGCAACGGGCGGACCGGCAGAAACGGCGCGCGCAATCAGCGGACACACAGCAACCGACCCAGCCGCACAGTGAAACCAGCAAACGGCGCCAGCAGTTAAGGACACTGCATACGGAGACAAAGACAGCGGCGACAGCAGACGGCCGTCCAGCAGCAACTTGCTTGATGTTGGTTTGCTTGATCTGCGTGATCTTGGGTTGGTATTCCTTGCGATATTCTGCTTCCTTTGCCTTATGCTTGCGCTTGCCTTTTGTTGCATTGCTTTTTTGTGTGTTGTTTGTTGCCTGATGGCTGATCTTTTTGCTTCTGCACATTTTGCGATTTGTGCTCGTCTGACCTATGTTGCGTGTTGTGTTTGTCCTTCTCTGCTGCTTGACTTTTTGCTGTTCTGCATGTGCTGTGGCAGATTTCTGTACTGCGAACTCTGCTGCTGCTTCTTCTTTATCTGTTTTGTTGGTGCACTGTTTGCCTGCTGCTTGTCTGCTCTTGCTTGCCTATTGTGCGACGTTATAATAAAATTATATTGGACAGGCCCGTTGAAGAACCCCCGACGGATTTGGGAGAAGGGAACAGGGATGTAGCATTGGAAAGGGGAAGGACTGGGACCTAAACAGTTATCTGGGGGCAACAGCAGGATGGGGAGTGCATTGGTACGCCATGGGGACCCTGTAGGTGAGGGACGTGGGGGGTGGGGTAACTGCACAGGCACCTGCGACGATCGACGGACGTCAGGGAAGAGAATGCCAGCAACTGGCTGTCCGAGCTCCCCGACTAAAACGGCCCTGAATCGCACTGGATGGTACAGGGGCCACATGGATGGTGGGAGAAATGCGCCCTCACATGCACTTGACATAACTGTTACCCTCTCAACTCGTAGATTTTACATTGCTACCATCCACTTGCGATTACCGGTAACCCCTTAGTTCAACCATTCAGGATTTTCTTTACGCACCCCAGAGCCTACTATGCTCCTATAAGCGAGTTTCACCTATCCACCATTATCAATCTGTTTACACCACTAATGTCTACAATTCTTACACAACGGATCTATACAAATAGAGTGCTTCATGATACACATTCCAACACACACATTCTCAGTAATATTGTCACGTACACAAGTCGATACTATGTTTCGATTCCAAGAAGACCAATATGGTCTGGACAGGCTATATTTTCCTCACAATCACCAAAGGCATAAGCACAATACCACAAAATCTTTCCCTGCCAATGTAGTAACAATATTAAACATATATTATTGAATTAGGATACCGCCGCCATACCAAAAACGCGCCTGCTATAATACCAGTACCTGTTCAATACAAATACACCAACACTTATCCTTTCCCTGCCTGTGCATGGTGCCACACGCACACATAAATATAATTGAATGGATAGTACAGGTATCCAACAACCCCCCACCATCCCTTCCGAAACCCAACAATACCATATATGGCCCACGCGTAAGCCTTACACCCCCACCGTGGAATGATGCTACGGATAGATACAGAGCCGTCGGCCGCGTCTGGTAGAGATTTCGCACCTGATCAGATCGGGTGACAATATCCCCCTGCCAAAGATTTTATCACAAACTGTTTTTATTAAAATCAACATATCACGACTACACCGATCGAACTATCAACATCCTGCAAAAGTCTCACAATCGCTCGACTCTGAACTGCAACACCCCTAGCGTGAAACCCAACGAACTCTCCTCTCATTTGTACTCAGCACCGTGTCACCTCGACTTACCAGACTACAACTTGGATCCCCTCAATATCGGCCTTAAGTAAAAATAGCTGCGACATTCTATACGAAATTGGGATTGCCCACTGCACTGTGAAACTGAAAGAGCTGAAGCCTAAGCAACGACCGACCTAGTTGCGTCCTTCCATAGGGCAGACTTCATCTTCTCTTAATAAAATTGAAGAGGCAGACGTGGTCTGTCTGTACCACTCAATCGGCACCCCATAAAAGTTAGGACTGACAACTTTTGGAGGGTATACCCAACACCATGGCCAAGCACTCTTTCTATCACCGTGGGGTAGGTCAAGTTACGCCTGGTTCAGTCCTTGGCCAGACATCTTTTCTACTCCGTCCAGGCCCAGTGCCCCGTCCACCTCCAGGGATCCTCGCAGAACGCTGATGTGCTGTGCTGGCTGGCCGCATGATGCACAGTACGAGTTGCTCCTTGTCCATTCGTCCTCTGACTCGCCAGACAAGACTGGCAATAACGACGGATATCAGCGAATCATGGCCAAAGTAGTAAAAAAATCCGAGCACCCCGATCCTTGGGCTCTTGCTGCTCACAGGTGACCAGACATCGGTCTGTCATGCCCAGAGCTCATCACAGACCACACGTAACTCAACGGGTACTCACCATGGGTGACGTTTTCCCGTGGTCCTTGATACCTCACTCATCAGCACTCCAGCCTTACTGAAGTATTGGACACCCTGTCACGTACTTGTCTGGAAAACAGTGCGCTGCTGGCAAAGCCTCTTCTAGCCTTAACCAAGCTGTGCCATCCTTGCTCTGCAAACTGGGTCAACTTCTCTGGTGGTGACATCCAACCACAGTCTCCTTCACCGGTAGAGGAAGCACCCCTAGATGTTCCTTCTTCCTATGGGCACTGTAGTCACTACAGCACTGACCAGTGTGGGTGTCAGCCATAACCGGGAACTCTCGTCCATCCCCAATCCCATTACTTCCTGGCAACTGTTTCCTATCAGTACCTCCTCCACCTGGGCTGGACCATAACCAACTACCTCTATCCTTGCCATGGATAAATGGGCGGTGACAACAATCCACGACGCCACTGCTAACAAGCTCTGGCACTTAGACGATGCACAAGACCACGTCGGGTACTGACTCCCTGTGTAGGCATCTCTCGGAGAACCAGCTCTCAAGCAAACGTACAGTATACCCTGCTCCGGTGTCGCGTAATGCTTGGCAGTAATCCCATTTACCGTAAACCACACACCGAGGGTTGTACTCTTGGTTAGCCAAGGTCCACATAAGGTGGGGGCGCAACCGGCCCTCCTGACCGTGCTCTCCCTCACTACTCCAGACAGCGTGTAACCAACTAGGTTCCAGGACACCTCCACTAGAGACATACCCGGGCTTCTGCAGTTATAACACACCAGCCATGACCTCGGGTTTTGCGGCCCTACTTCCTCTCCCCGCTATTCTTTGACAGACGTGATGCGTATTTCGTTCGTACTTGGCTCAAGGTGTTCTCCCTTCCTTAGATACTTTTCCTTGGTGGTCCATCAGCCTTAGGATCCACTCTCCAACGAATGGTAATCCGATCCCACTTAGCGTGCCTGTGTCACTGCCCACGCGCGTACTTAGGCCATCCCGCCGTCCCACCCCCCCCCCCCCCCTCCCCCCCCCCCCCCCCCTCCCCCCCCCCCCCCACACAGACAGACTCATACCTAGCTTGGCTTCTCTAGCCTATCTCATCTGCTGTCTGAAGCGCACATCGTCCGCTTCCTCACCTCCCCATCCGGTCGTACCAGCTACTGGATATCTAATGGACGCTGAATGATATCTGCATTTTCTCTCTGCTAAGCGTTTGATCAGATCCTTATATCATCACTCCGCCATTAGTTCCGCATCCGTTCCCCGCCTGCTGCTTTGCACTCAACAAGCGAAAATCCACGTCGCTCTCATTTTGATAGCAGAACTCGTATCCCACATATGTCTCCTAAGCTAGATAAACCCTTCCCTCAACTGAAATCCGATACACTTCTTCCTATTTAGGGCCTCAGGCTCCGCTTGTCAGCGTTATGTGCTTGACAGAGCGCCATCATAACCGGCCTGTATACAGAACCTCCTTTTAACCCTACTCTAGTTGCCCTAATCTGAGTCATGCAGGAGCCGACTTCCTATGCCGATTCCCTCAGAGTATATGCGTCCTTTAATCTAGACGAGTGCGGAACACGCACGTCCTCTGAGGGACTCATTTGCCGACAGACCGTCAGCGACCTCGTCCTTCAAGTGTGCCTAATAACGTACATCTATCTCACAATCTATCGTCATACACATCCACCTAATAGAGATATATCGGTTGTGCGATCGTGCTTTGTGTCTCCTCAAACCTCGAATGAGACGTCTGCACGGTAAAACGTTAGCCTCTGCACATACGACCTGAGACTTCTCTCCAGGTAAGACATCACCACTCTTCCTTGGACTCGCCTTTGCGTCCCTGATCCAACCGGCCTATGTCGAATATGATGTTCCTCTTACACCCTCAACTGCTCCACCCTTTCCACCCTCTCATTGTAGTCCACATAGCTGCATCGCCATCCTTCAGGTCTCCAACCTCAAAACTCCCCTCAGGTCATCCTTCTCCTCCCCTCCTCACGGGCTATCCCTACCCTCTTATATTCGCCTTCTTGTCTAAAGTGCTAGTCGAACCCCTCTATTCTACAGCTCCTCGAACTCCTACGGAGCCTTCATTACTCTTCCATAATCCCTCTGTTGCTGTCGAATAGCCATCTCTTCCTTAACCCTTCTGTTGATGTCGAAATATAGCCTCCTCTCGGGCCTTCCACTCTCTTCTCTCATCCCCTTAGTTGCTGTCGAATCCTCTCTCTCCTAGTCAATTACTGATGTCTGACCTAGCATATCTGCCTGCTCTGTAGCTTCTCTCTCTTGTTAATCCCTGTACCGAGAAGGAACAACCAGAGCACTACAGCATCCCCTGCACAGTCCCATATCCCGAACCTATCCTCCTCAAAACTGGCTGATACAAGCCTCAGTCATATCAATCAACACTGACCCACTCCTGTTACCAAGCAACCATAGCGCCATTCTCATGCTTGTACTTAATTGAGCAGCTGCCATGACGCTCACCTGGTTTGTACTGAGGGTTTGACGAAAGGGGTATGTAGACGGCATGATCCGTACCGACAATCACCGTCAAACACCACGACACAACTCCTACACACTTAAGTACTCCGATCGAACAACCTGCATTCCACCTCCTCTGGTTCCCAACTCTTCTTAGAGGACTGACCCCTCAAAACAGGTTTGGCAAACTCCAACCAGCCACACCTGATGCCACTCTCCCAGTAAAATTCTACGACCCTTAACAGCGAATAACCTAGGCGAATCCTTGCCTTACACGCTATCTCATCCACATATGGGAAATATCTGGCGTGCTTTAAGCCTATAGTCTACTCCACCTGAGATACGACCAACGTACGCACTAAAATCTTCGCGACGACAAACCTTTTTTTTTCTAAACTCTATACCGCACACACTTAAGCTCACTCACTTATCTTAAAACACACTAGTATCAATCATCTCACTACCACACATTAATAAGTTAGCCTACTGTCCGTACAGTCCTGGTGAAAATCATTGCATTGCTAAAGTACAGGAATACACTAACGTCATCCTTACCTCTCCATGTACAGATATCGCGAACCCTGCCAACTCTCACTGACTAACCAAGCACACGACACAGAACACGGACTAAGATCCCCCCCCTTCATTCTCCAGAACCACCTCTGCTCCTATGATCTACTTTCACACATTACACACAATCACATAATCAAGCTCACATAGCTGTATACCCCGCATATCCCACCTCCATAATGATCTTATCGGAAATCAGCTAAGCTGGTAACGTATAAAAAAATTACTACAATCACTCCCACCACAACTAACCTCACTAACTGATCAAATCACGCCCACACAATGAACTCAGACTAAGAAAATTAAAATTTATTCTCCCCACATCAATAAAACACATACAATGTACGCGCCAAAAATTCTTCTATGATATCTAACGTTCAAACAGTTCCCCACAGCCTAGAAAGCAATGCGGTTCCTATGGCGCAGGCAATACCACAATAAGTCTTATTTAATCCCTGTCAATACTAGCTTAACAGTGTGCAGATGTTCCTCAGTGTCAGCTGTATATTTCACATAAGCGAAATAAAGTCATTCTACTTTCATGACCACAACTTTAGCTAACTCCACCCCAAAAACTATTACAACAACAACAACTAACAACCTCAACCACTTATGAGACCTAACTTCACTATTACTAATATCCTTTTGCCATATACTTCACTCCTTGACTTCTCGACTCCATTACCCATCACCTCTTCGACGTAATTACCCTTTTTATATCAAACTCCCATACCTTCATGCATGAACCACATACTCTAAATCCTATGTCTCAGTGTTCATTTTGTAAACGCAAAGAAAGAAGAAAAAAAAGCAAAAAAAACTTCAACTAAAAAATAAGTATGCCATCAACTCGGAATACGACAACGGTGAGTTTTCATCGAATCGGCAGTAGCGGTGACAGCAACGAATTCGTGCCTTGCGGAGCCAAGAAGCTCTGTAATATTGACAATCTGCTACCACCCAGGACTCCCATCTATATCACTACAGTGCTATTCACGCAGTCACCACGCAAACAACTACTATCACATACGGGCAGTATCAGTGACAATCGACTCAGCACCCAACCAACAAGATGAAACACACCCCACATGCACTGCGACGTAATACCCCATCATGGCGCGATCCCACAGTACTTTGTGAGAAGTCACGGTGATCGGGATCCGATACTTCTCGGCTGCAGACAACCAGCCACCCGGACGCCAACAGCAAATCGGCTCCGATACAGGCAACGACTCTACACCTAGTAAGCCAACACGGCGACTGGCGCCTAATAGAGACATCCAACGGCTTACACCAGCCATCGCCACTTTAGTAGCCATACATGCCGACGCACCAAGCATCTCCGACGTCCTCTAGCAGCTCAACATGTGATACACCAAGCAGACGCGCCAGCCTACGCAGACTTAGCAGCGACTCACACAAGCAACCACGGACCGACCTCTAGAGACGCTGGCACACAGACAGCTTTTCCTGCAACGCGTACCAGCAGCAACTGACGACGTTAATGGCAAGGCCGTTGAATCCTATGAACCGACGGATCGGGATTTCAATGAAGCTGTATTAAGAGCTAGGAGACCCCCACCTGTACCTGCATGACCGACACTAAAGGGGAATGGAACTGAGACAGCACAAACAGTCATGGGCGCAACAGCAGGAAACTGGAGGCCCCTATTGGCAAGTGCAATAGCTGTGGCCTGGTAACAGCACCCTTGCAACTGCGAACGAAATCGCCGTAGACAGTCAGGCGGACAAGATCATTGCCATCTAGCATATGGCTCCAGTCCGGCAGCTCTCCTAGAACTAAACAACGATGCCCTCTTGAAGCACCGACTCTGTCCTTGCTACTCGCGTAGCTCCCCCACAGGCCGTATATGGTGGTATATGAGCCTCTCACCTGCTACTAAACACACGAACGATGACCAAATCTGCCCAGCGTGCTCTTGTCTCTAAAATGGACACCCCAGCACACCTGACAACCTCATGCGTCACGTCAAGCACATCAGTAACACCCCGACAACTGCTCTCGACCGAAAGAGCGCAATCTAAAAACCGCTCACGCAGGGTCCGGATACCTCAACCCTATGTCGACGAGTCACGACATCAGCGCATACACTGCTCCTGGCACCACAAGGACTGAAGGAGCCCAACTCTGCTAACTTACAACACCAGGATTTTGACCGACTTAATCCGTTAGACCATCATAGTGCTAAGCAACACGCTAAGGGGGGATGGCACCAACCCCCACCATCACCTTTACAAGCTCTGGCTATGAACTACACGCCACTGCACTCCTCGCCTTGAGACGTTTGAACCTGACAAGCCATATCCGGCAACGTGAACGGCCAGATCTCACTCCTACAACGAAACACCAACCGGCAGACGGGCATCGGCTCATCCCCCTCTCTCACCCACACTCTTTATCCTTCCACTGCCATGTGCCCATTTAGATAGCACACGCCATACATCCCCTATCATTTATGAGTGCCGCAGCGCTACGAGAAGTAAATCAACTACCCCCTTATCATCCCTCTCAGCTGTAAATCCCCAGAACTAACTACCATCTCGATAATATCGGCCACCGTAAAGCCCAACCACCCCCAACACACGCTCCTATGGACAATGCATCGCTCCCAGCCTGATCTCCCCCTTCCCCCTCATAATGTGTCGAGCTGAGAGCACACGATAGACCTCATCGGCGAAAGCTTGATGTCTAAAGAGATCTGTTGAATGTGAGAGAGATAGATAAATATAAAGATATAGGACAATCTCAGACATCTAGTTTATGGAGAGAGATGTAAGAGTGCTATAACCTGTAAGTAGAGCAAGAGACTGTAATTCAGAGAGGCGCAGTTAGAGACGTCTGCCTCTCTCCTACAGATCAATGGAATGAGTTCATCACAATGTTTTGCAAGAACACGCGGATAGTGTGTGTGTGTGTGCTGTAGCGTAGATCATTAGAATTGTGTATACACTAGTTTTAGAAAGACAGTATAAATATGTCAACTCTATGATCTGGTCAGTTATAGGTAAAGCTAATGTTGTTGATCACGACTCCGAGTTGGCCCAGAGACTTGGCTAGTTAGGACGAGAAGTCTAATTTCACGTTATCATAATAGTATCAGAATTCCGCTCTCTCTCTCATTGTCGTACAGCGTTATATTCTCCTGCTACTCTTCGTCGATGTGTGCATAGACATTACCGTATGTATGTGTAGTATTGCTTATTTTCTCTCGCACAAGTCTACCCATTTTAGAGGTCTCAGTGCGAGAGACCCCCATTTCAGCTTCAAGTGAGAGAAAGTCGCTTTGTGGAGAAACTGAGATATATAGTGACTCCTTCTGTAGATACAGATTATAGTGAGAGATACTATTGTTATGATTTCTGGTCACGACTGTTAATTTTGCCAATATTACGCGTGCACTAGCGAGCCTGTGATTCCGCTGGATCTTGTTTTGTACATCGTGAAGATACTAGAATATAACAAAAATCTGTCTCAATACATCGTGTACATTAAGACAATGTATTTAATTTGCGGAGTTATGCAGCATATCATTCTGAGCTACTTGACACCATGCCTGTGTCTGTGCTTTCGCTAGAAGCTCAGTGTAGCTCGTGTGTATGAATCAGAAGTCTCGCCTGCGCTATCCAACATCGCAACCACAATAAGAACGCATGACGCTCCAGATCTGCTGGGTAGTCTCGCTATGAAAGCCGGCGTCACAAGAGGAAGAGAACTCGCGCGTCAATTTGTATTCGACTCTCTATGGTATCAAATGAATCTTAGATAGAGCGCAAGAAGTGCTAGTCACACTTACTAGCTTACGCTATTTTTTGTGTAACAGATTTTTAGCCATCTTGCAGCCTCTAATGATGTCTTAGACTCTACTAGTTTCGCGCGCACTATTTGCTGTTATTTAGTCCATAATATCCTTTCATATGGGTCTCAGAGTGGTTGGTCTTATGTAGTCTCGCACTCATTCAGAGTTCTTGCGCTCCCACTGAGCTCTCAACTAACTTGCGCAGAACGCAAACCATCTTTATTTCAAGACCTTTTTGCCCGTCTTAGATGCTCATCTCAGTAGTTTATGCTCTACTGCTTTTCAGTGCTTAAGAAAGGCCTTGGCGCTTAGGCTTCTCGCATAGAAGGTTCAACTTTGCTCATGCGTGACTCAGACTTCTCCTTTAGACTCAATGTCCTTGCATGCTCAGATCTGTGACTCTACACTTCTTGCTCGAGAGTATCAAGGATTTATTTAGGGTGTCTGAGAGGGATCTCTCGTCAGTACTCCGTAGATTGGCACTCTGCAGATCGCGATGTTCACACGATATACTCTCACCGCTGTTACTCTCTCCTCTAACAACAGCCCGCCCTTGCATGAACTGAAGCCATATAGAAAGTAAGCGGGTCGGATATGGGCGCAGACTCTATATTTTCCTAGCTATAGAATCAGACTCTAACCGCTACCATGTCTCGCTCATAAGCCGTCGCGAATTCTCGAGAAGGTGAACAGATCATCTACTCAGAACTGTTAGTTTCGAGGAACTGCATAACATTGTCTGCCTCATCTCTATAGAATTCACTGTTGTAGGCGTACTAACAACATGAAAAACTGCCAGTTTTTGGGCTTAATACAGTCAACAAATTTGGTGTGTTGGTTAAATAGATCTAAGAAAAATGTTAGTAGACGCTCTCGAAGCAGCTAGTACTCTTGACGCACCCTGAAACTTGTGCAGAAATATGCTGTATATCGTAGGTGTATGTTGTATCCGACCTCCAAAACTTTTTACGCAGCTCGCACATACACTGACTGTATGCAGAACGAGCTCTCACGGAACTGCATAATCTCTGGCATGGTCATAGGGAATATATCGAAAGATAATGCCATTGATATCGATTATGGCACTTGTTATAATCATGTATGGCCTACTCAGATATCTGTTCGCTCTCATAAAATAGAACTCGCACAGCTTAAAAGCGTCTTGCAGAAGCTTTTTTTGCTCTAGACTCGCGCTCACTAGTGAATTATGCTCACTACCACACCACCCTCCCCCCGCCCACCCCACCCCATACAACATCCCACCTCCACCCCCCCCCCCACACCCCCCCCCCCTAGAGGACGTAGGTTAGTAATATATAGTTGATCTACGTATTTATATATCGCCTTCATCGCCGCTCGATGCCGATGTCTACCAACTCCCCACTCTATCAACAGTTACTCAGAGCTAACACTTAAACAAGATAATACAAGCGCACGATATCATTACACATCAGTTTTATCTTCACTAATCGATCATATTTTGTAAGAAAATAAAGATGAGATAGACAATACATCAAACCCCCCAGCCCCAGAGAGTACTCTAACCCTATCAAGGCCAAACAAGTGCGATCAGGGACGCACAGACTGCAGGCGTGTCATCTTCTCTCGTGATGTAGGTGGTTCAGTTACCTACGCCCGGGTGGTGTATTCTCCGCATACAGAACTCTTGATGTCGCAAGAGACCAGTTTTTATCCACATAGTTTTACTGCGTGGTGGAATCGTCTCTCTTGTATAATATTGCGATAACTGCGACGGATAGCCTGCTGGAAGCACAATATCGTGTCTGGCAGTTTACATCGCATTCACTCTACAGCTCACCTGTGTAATAGACTTACACGCTAGAAACGCAGTTATCAGACTTTCTCAGCGATCAAACGCATTACCCACTCACATCTCCAACTCAAATTCTATATAGTCCATTTATGTTCTCTAGGGCTGAAACAATGAACCTCGAAATATTAAACATTCGACTACGCGTACTTACAGCGCTCAGAAAGTATACCAATTAATTAAACTTATAGTAAACTATTACTGGCATATCTAGTATAGCGCCTTTATTCTCACTAATTGTTCATCCAGCAGACTATCGAAGACAGGTATACAAGGAAGTTTCACTTGGTTTACGGTCAAACTCACGCTACTCACAAACACAACAAACACAACAACACACATCACTCACAACACACACACTACCCAATCTAATCATCGACTCATCCTACAGCGACCCAATAGAGTTGAGGAGCAGTGGTATGTGGGTGTGACCCCCTCCATAAGATTAGAACGATACGTGGCAGATTTGTAGCAATCCAGGTCGTATGACCCCCCTAATACCATTTAGAAATGTATCATAGTTCAGACCGTGGCTCTGGACATCTCAACAACATCAGAAATATCTATCCAAGTCAGTATGACCTTCACGATACTAGCATTCCGTTCGGAGTGTATATTCTATCGCCTGTAAAAACATTTCAGGTACAATTACAACACTCAATCATGTAAATAAAAACATGCACAGAACTCTCAGCATGCCTTAACCCTGCTATCTCAAATCTAGTGCGATGAGGAATGCCCCCACTCCCCCCCCCCCCCCCCCCCACCCCCCCCCCTCCCCCCCGCTCCCCCCCGACCCCCCCGCCCCCCCGGCCCACCCTGGAGGAAAAATGCCTGCCGTAGCAGCTTGGGAGGATACGGATCGCAGGGAAATCATGCAGTCTATATTGAATTGGACAACTACAGGGCTATATACTCGATGACCGTAATGTCACTTTTTTTTGAACTCCGACCACGCAGACAGAAATGCAAGAAAAAAATTTCGGAGACGTGGTCAATCAGCTTACAAAATTGCAAATTGTTCTAGTGGGCATAAACAAACAAAAATTGACTCTAAGTAAAAAAAGCTCCCAATCATTTATGTCTCATACGTCAGTTAAGTAGTAGTAGTTAATCTGCGTATGACGTAGTACTACGGCTAGTAGTCAGTACGTAGTTTCATCACTTTATGTCTCCTTCTCTGTTCGACACAAAAATTATTGATATTTATATGGACTATGAGAACGCATGAGAGAGAGTGTGTGTGGTTAGATACCATGACGTAATCAGTGCTGACGATGCGTGCTGTGTGTGTGTATGTGGTGTGCTCGTGTGTATGCTGTTAATGTGCTTGTGTTCCCAATGTGATGCTAGTGTGTAGTTCGTTGTGTGTCGTCTGTTGGTGTGTGCCATATAATTCACACAAAGATCGCACAGTATAATATGTTATAAATCCATCCTTATACCCGACAGTATCAAGATACTGTAACAAAACAAGCAAAGCACGACATAACTTAAATGAAGCTTTGTTTACGGTTATTCCCGCCCCCCCCCCCATACAACAGAGATGGAGACTCTGAGGACCATACAAGGATGAGTACCCCCCAGAAATTTTTTGACTCCCACCGATGAATCTTCGCTGAAGAGATTGGAGATTAGCAGTACTCGATGAAGAGAGAAAAGACGTCGAAATTTGGAATGATTGAGACGAATCGAGACGAGGAGCTGAAGCAAGCTGCATCAGTCAAATCACAACCAGTCATCAGCCTGAGAATGCTTGGTTAGGTCATTCACTGCGTAAGTGGTAATCTTGCTGCACGCAACAACTGATAGCCACCTTCCTGCTACCACATGACTTATGCACAAGGATTGAAGCTGGATAGAGGATAGGCCAATGGGACGTCTATACCCATTCCCCCTTCAAGCACCAGCTTTACAGCCAGTTGGGTGGCTGCGGCTGGCCAGTAGCTTTTATGTGGATCAGTTCCACTCTCTGACTCTCAATGTCTCCATGCCATCGTTTCAGGATGAGTGACTAGTAGTTGGCACATGTACATATCCAGCTACATGTCTAAGGATGGGGTACCTGGCGTTCGTCTGACTGCCCAGCAACGTCCCTGGTTTTACCGCTGCGCCAGTGTGACCTTGGTCTGCCTAGATTGTCAGCCAGCCAAGAATCACAAGTGCAGCCCGAGTAACAATGCTCGAAGGTAAGACAAAAAATCATGGTAGTGGGAACTAGGAGTATGGGATGCGCCCCTCCACCAACCCACCTCCCCCGAGAGGGGCGGTGATGGACGCCTTGTTGTTGTAGACTTGCAGAAAGTAGAATGCTCATTCCATGACCACGCTCAGTCATCCTATGATCAGATCACACGTCAACATCGCTTCCTTAGGAAGAGTTCGATAACGAGCGCACAACTAAACACTGATGATTAGGATTCTAGTCCACTAGGCGATCCATTTTCCATCTCTCAAATGCCATTTGATCATAACGAGTGCACGCAGTCTGTCTACGTCTCGCATACCTGCGCCCTCGTCTGCCCTGTCTCACTGCTAACGCTGAAAGACCTCTTGCTCCCTAATTGACACGTTAGTGACAGAGATGTTGTTCTGCTGATACTCATTGTGCAAAATCTATAGACGCCCGCTGCGTAAGTCACTGCTACTCTTTTCTAAACGCCCACTGCACCCCAAATACAACAAGTTCAAATTTGTGTCGTGGACTTGTATTGAGTCAGTCATACCAAAAGTAAATAAAGATAGCCCTTCGTGGATCCCTGCCTTGCCTCTGACCAGATACCGCGTCAACGACCAGGGATGTCAAGTTACTGCTGCCACTGCCTCACGGACAGTGCGATTACTATCAGTTGAATCTCCTACAGTGTCTTGCCTAACTGTTTCTGATGCTCATGAACTGTGTTCCAAGACGGTGATCCGCTGCTAGTGATTCGTCCCTCCATTGTCTATAAGGCCCAGATTCGTAAGACTTGCGTCACAATCCAGGGCTCCTTGGCACGTTCTCATAAGCTGACGCATTTCCTTTCTATGATTTTCTCAATTATGCGGTCTGGCTCAGCTAATAGTTGTGTACAATGGCGGGTGACCTGCCTTGCTGCTAGTTCGAAAGACCAGATTTTTGCCTACACACGAGATAAAGCTCCCTCTAGCCTTGACGGATGGATAACTCTAGCTGTAATAGAACGTTACCATGACACTGACCTTTGTACATCTTATCACTCTCTGAACTATGACGCAAATCGTGAATGACTTGTAGAACCAGCAAATTACAGACGCGGGCTATATTCTTGGTCTTCTTCTATGTGTTTCGCGAAGCTTTGAGATGAGGAATTGTGATCTCCTGAGCCAGCAATGCCACAGCTCATTCACTAACAAGTTGTGTGCATCACATTTGTTGCTCTATGAGTAAGTTCCTCGTCTAGTTTCATCATAGAAGTGGTTTCCTTGTAAATTATTGCAAAGCAACATGCTGAGCATTGATCACTATTGTGCTATGTTCTCGCAATTCCGTTTACATTCTGCCCTGAGATTGGCTGAAGAAGACATGACCCACAACCAAATGTGCAGCCTTGGTCCAAGAGCTCGCATGATGTGAGTGCTCCACGACCGACTAAAACTTTTTAAATCCATTTTGCTCTGTTCTTGTGGCCGATTCATCACGTATGATATTGACAAAACTGCCAATTTCCCGACATAGAGCCCATAAAGACAAATAGACATTTAAGAGGTAAGCACAAGAAAAGCAGAGGCTGGAAGCTAGGAGCGGTTACCTGGCGAGCGGTAGAGAGAGTCCTTCGTATTTGAGACATCAGGAACTCTGGCTAAAAAGTTTTTCCCCCCCCCCAATCTGTTTCCTGAGCTACTCGTTTCAACAAAACATACTAAAACAGATGCTCAGTTTTTCTAACTACACGCTATTCCGCGCTTGCTTCTAATCAAATCCTGATTTCAAACAGGTCTCTAGACTATAAAAATTCTTTTAATTAACGAATAACCATATAGACTCGTTTGTATGAAGTGCCTAGATTGTTGACTACGGATATGGCTTTGTCTATAGCCGACTACCCGATGTGAGAAGAGGGCTGAGGTATTAAGGAAAAGCACTATAGACAATCCAAAATCCTTGATAAGTACGCCCCCCCCCCCACCCCCACCCCGCTCCGGCCCCCCCCACCCCCCCCCCCGCTTTGTTATTTCGGATGTCTAGACCATTAATATAAGACACAATAAATCACCATACCTATGTGTTCGCGTCGTTGTGAAAGAATGCACCAAATACTGCCTTGCTCTTGCTATGACGTCCTGACATCCTTAGGCCCAGAATGTCAGTGGTCCGGTTGTGTATATTCTTTCAATGTAATGATAGCCTCGTCGTGTCGGTAGCTGTTGAGTCTCGCACGCAGAGGCATAACAAAATCTCAAGTGGCTATCTGTTGGTCCGATTCGAGAACCGTATATGATCCTTCATGTCTAGAGGTTTGCCGTGTAATCTCCTGTGCTTGGCTGATATATTTTAGTGTGGCATAATAAGTTTGGGACCTTATGACACATTCGCTCCTCGCGTATCTAGTTTGCACAACTGAACGTTTTATCTGTGGCATAGGTGGCATCTTAGTAGGCCTGATCGTATTGTAGGTATGCTGTATCTTGCTCCTTCTTCCTGGATGGCTATCGAGTGTGTTGTATTGTCGTCTTTAACATTGATACCATATTTTCAAGTTTTTCCACATAAAAGGCCCAAATCTATAAGTGCTAGAATGTAATCTCTGATGAATATTAGAAATTACAAGAGTAATGTGAACATATCAGAAAATCTTTCTAGATTCGATAGCTTATTTTTCACAACTGTTTCTGATGTGTGTGATACCAACAGCCGAGAAAGAAAGCAGAACAATAGGAAAACAAGCAGCTCGCTGTCTACCTCATGCTTCCGATTCACATGTCTAGTAGTCATTAACTCCCCTCTTACTGCCCTGTCTCCTGTGACTTCGACTACACGATGAAACTCTAAGTTGTCATACTCACCCCTATGCCTAGGTCGTCCTCTACCGTATCTCGCAATACGTCAGTGTCAAATTTAATCGTCCCAATTATGACTTGGCATTCTCTTCTCCCGTTCTGCATTCCATGATCAGATGTCATTATATACCAAATATCACTTTAATATATATACCTTTTACATCCATACTGCACTGAATCTGTCCCTACTACCCCCCTCGGGACTGGTAGTGTTCGTCAACCCTTAGAGGGTCGTCCACGTCTTCTACGACTCCTCCCCCCCCCCCCACTCTCTCAGTTCCCGATGTCCTATAGTGTCTATACTTCCCTCACTGACTAGTCTCTCACTTCTCTTCCACCGATTCATGTCTTCTAGTGCTCAATATTACTCCATAAACCTTGCTGTTCTCCTACGTTTCCGATGCCTATGTCAGTGTCAATTATCTCCATCCATCTGCTGTCATCACTCTTCCGTCATCCAATGTCGTGTCATTACTCCCAATACTGCTGTTTGACTCTCCTCTTCCGGCGTTGGCCCGGCTGGGGGTCGCATCCCAGTCAGTTTGTCTATTATCTCACATACTGCTGTTCTCCCTCGTCCGCGCGTCCTTTCCTTGTCTCAGCCCTGTCATCCTATTGCACTCCTCGATAGCTGCTGTTCTCCCTCTTTTAAACCTCCACCCCCCCCCCCCCCCCCCCCCCACCACGCACCCATCCATGTCAACCATCTTCTATATAAGTTTGTCATTTAACTCCTCCATCACTATCTGCTAAATAACGACTGGTGCTCTTCTTCCGATTCCCTGTCAGTCGTCAGTACTTCACATATTTACTAGCTGTACTTACTGTCGTTCCTTGAGTCTGTGTCATTACTCCTCCTACTGAACTTCCATGATCTTCTTACCATTGATGATATCGCTGTCTGCACAGTGTCAAATACATCCCTATTACTTGCCTTGTCTAACCTTTCCGATATCCCATAAGTCCTAGTTTGTTCATCACTCCCTTTTATTTGTAACACATCATACTGCCCTGTCTCTTCTTTCGTTAACTGTCTAAGTGTCAGTTACTTACCCTAAGCTTGCCTGTCTCTTCCGTCCATGTCCCTTCGACAGTGTCACATTACTCTCCTAATGCCTGTCTTCTATCCGTTCCCTGTCGATAGTAGTCATATCCCCTACTGCTGTCCTCCTCTCCGATCCATGTCCTCTAAGTGTCCAATTAACTCACCTTACTGCTGTCTCTTTTCTTCTCGCAATTTACCCTGTCAGTGCTTCTCATTTACTCCACTATACTGCTGTCTCTTCTTCCTGCTGCGCCCTGTCACCGTGCTACGCATTACTCCCATACTGCGTTGTCTGCCTTCCCTTTCTGTTCCTGGGTCCAGTGTGCTCATTTACCCATCTTATCCTACCTGTCTGTACCTACTTCTTCCGATTCCACTGCTCAGCTGTTCTTTTACATCCCTATTTACTTTGCCTTTGACACACCCTCACCACGACCTATCCCACATCTACAGTCCAGCCTGTCTCTCCTTTCTCCAGCACTCCCATAGTCAGATGGTCATAGCTCTCATAACTGCCCTTGTTCTTTCTTCTCGTACCTGTCAGTAGTCATTACTCCCCTTACTGCTGTTCATCCGAATCCACTGTCCTGTTGTATTACTCCAATTACTGACTTTGATCCACCTCTTCCTTGCACTCCTTGAACACAAGTGTCTACATTCATATCCCTCCATACGTCGCTCGTTACTCTTCTTTCCGTCACCTGTCCAAGTGTCTTCATTTACCTCTGCCCCTAACCTCGACTGTCTCCCTCGCTTACAACCTCGATCAGCACTTGTACGTCTAATTTACTCCACCCTACTGCTGTCTAACTTTCCGGTTCCAACTAGTCAGTTGTCAATTACTCCCCTGACCAGCTGTCTCCTTCCGTATCCTTTTGTCCAGTGTCTTCTACACTCCCCATAATACATGACATGATGTCTCATTCCGTTACTGATCACGTGTCAAATTACTATAACCTTACTGCTGTATATTCCCAGTTACCCTTGTCAAGTGTTCATTACTCACCACTACCTGCGTCTCTTCTTCCGTTCCTGTCCCTGTGTCATGACTCCCCTTCTGCCTTGTCTCTTCTCCGTTTACCTGTTACAGTGTCCTTACTCCCCTACTGCTGTTCGCCTCCACCGTTACTCTTGTAAGTGTCATTACTCCCCTACTGCCTGTCTCTTCTCCTCCGATATCCTCCTTGTCAGTGTCACATTACATCCCCCTACTAGAATGTCTCTTCCTCCAGTTACCTCTGTCGTTAGTTGTCATTACTCACCCCCTTCTGCCTGTTCCTCTCTTCCGATTACTACTGCTCAGTGCTCATTAACTCACCCCCTAAAGCTGTCTCTTCTTTCCGTTCCCCTGTCACCAGCTGAATCACCATTTTCACATCCCCTAATGCTAGTCTCTAGTTCTTGTTGACCCTCTGTACCATGTGTCATTAACTCCACATACATGTCCGCGATATCCTCCATTACACGATCCATAGTTCAGTGCTCATTACTCCATACGTGACAGTTCAGCATGCTTCGTTCTTTTTCCTGTCGTCATTTGTCACATACTCCCTACTGTAACCCCTAAGTACTCTTCTTCCGTATCCCCTTGTCAAGTGTCATTACTCCCTACGTGCTGTCTCTTCTTCCTCGTCCCATTCTGGCTCAGTGTCATATATACCCCTACAATATTGCCAATTTTAGTCTCTATCTCCGTTTCTATCTTTAACACATATCTTTAGTGTCTGATACGGTGGTCATATTTAACTTCCCATCATTATCATGTAGTACTCTTTCTGCTCCTTTGTCTTCTTTGCACGTCAGTTACTACCCCCCCACACACACACTGTTACTATACCTCCGCTCATTATGCTGCGAACAATGTTTCTTCCTGTTACCGCTGTCGTAGTGTCGAAAACTTTACTAACCTATAGCATGATACTTCTCTTCCCTCTCAGCGTTGACCTGTCCTACTAGTAAGTGTCAATTACTGCTTACAGCTCATCTTCGGCGTGTCTCTTTCAGTCTCCACTTTAGTTCGCAGTCATTACACCTTCTCTTCGTCATTAAACTGTGCTCGGTACTCCTTCCTGGTCTTACACATGTCAGATGTCATTACTCTCTATGTAATGCTGTCCTGTCTCTTTACCAAATCAGTACACTCATAAGTCTACTAAGTGTATCATTTACATCTTCGCCTATTAGCTGTCTTTCTCGTTCACTCTCCGTTCCAGATGTCAATTTACTTTTCGCCTACTTGTAGCCTAATGTCTCATTCATCTCGATCCTTGTGCCTCCAGTACGACTCATTATACCTCCCCTTCTATCCTTTAACTGTCTGCTAACTCAGACTCTCTTAGCTGTCCACTTGATCAGTAAGTTCATTTTATTCTTCCCCTATTACTGCTACTCGTTACTTCTCTTCATGAGTTAACACACTCGTCAGATTGTCATTTAATCTTCATCTATCTACTGTCCTACGCCTCCTTCTCTCTGTTCCCCTCCACGTCGCGAGTGTCTCATACTCTCTATCCTTGCCTCCAGCACCGGAACCAGTCTACTGGCTTCACAGGCCACACACTCCCGTTGCACTAAACTTGTGGTGGAAGGCTTAATCTGATCAGGATCTTTGCTCCTACAACATGACCACTGTAGTCCCTGACGATCTACGATAGAGGGGCGCTCTTCTCCGTCCCTGGAATATGAAATCTATGAGATTAGACTTGTGGCTGATGGAAATGAACTTAACTAAGGTTTAGAAAAATAGCACAACTAGTGTAGCCATTATTTGTAAGACACCTTATAGTCTCCTGTCTGTTATATAAATCTCGTCCCTCAACTCGTTTTATAACTCTGTCTTACTTAGACCGCTACTCTTCCTCACACGTACATACACTATCATCGCTGCCTCGCACTGCACCTCATACAGAACTCTATCACTCACTCTACACAACCACACGCACTCAAATCAAACCACATAACTACCATGCACTAGTCACACATCACTTACAAACACCACTTCCATCCTCCCAAACACATCTACACTCCACCTTAGATATATTTAGATTATCGGTCGCTGACAGCTCAGTCGCGCTGCCACGTTTAATATCATCACTCTATTAACACACATTCTTTGACAACAGTCCTATCGTCTCTCAATAAGCACGTCTACATTAACTGACAAACAACATACTTCTCCTCACGACAACACCACATAATTCACACTCTCACACACACTACAACACTACTATTCATACTATCACATTACCAATAGTATATAAACTAACACCTCTTCTACCTTAACATACAATAATCACATCATGTTGACTGCACATAACATCACTCGGTTATTATATTCAAGATGATGACATTAGCGCATATCTAGAATGCCTTTACATTTCCATAGTTGTCTTTATCTTCGTGTGAAGTTTCGTTGTAGTTGAATGAATGTTGTGTGATGTACTGGTTTCTCTATTTGTCCTTGTTGATTATGTATGTTTTAGCTTGGTGTGGGTGGGCCGGAATTCTACCTCGGGGAGTATTGCGTGAGCGACTTGCGGGTGGTTTAGACGAGGAAGGAGATGCGACGAGCCCAAAAAGAGATGAAGTTAGAGGGGAAGGACGATAGGTCTAACCTATGGGTGGGTAGTAGAATCGATAGATGAAAATCGGCAGAGCTAGTAATTGAAAGAGTCGAGGTGGGGGGAGCCTGTTCGTAGACTATTGTGGAGGGTAGGGTGGTCGAGTGGGGGGTAGGCGGGGTTTTTGGGGTGTGTCATCTGACAAGAAGGGGGGCGGGCCCAGTAGCAGGCTGAAAGCGGGTCGACGCCCGAGGTATTAATGGCGCGGTCGAGGTCGCACTTTCAGGTCCTTTTGGCCTATCATCTATTTTACCATACAGCTGTACATAACCAACACCACGAACATCCCCCTCCCCACTTCACCCCACAAGACCCACCTCCACGACCATCACTCCATCTTCAATATAACACAACCAAACAAACGACTCCCCACCCTCTATATACAATACACTTCCATATCCAACCTCTCTATTACCTACCATACCATTGAACACACTCACTCTCTAAACTACCCCCACCCCAATTCGCCCCGCACTCCGACCCCCAACCCCCCACCTCTAATCTTGTCACCCCACCTTTCTCTACCTACACCACATTCTCTCTACTTATCCCCCTCTTCCCCCCCACTACCTACACCACGTAACTCTCCCTGTGCTCCTCCGACTGTTTTTCCTCCCCTTCCCCACTGATTTTCCCTATATCATTCCAACCTCCATCACCCCCTGATCAAACAGGTCCAGACTGTTGTCACGTGCTGAGATGTGCACAATAACGCCCTAACCTAATTGGCTTTCGCAACGCGATATACTCAACTCTCAGGCCCGCACATCTCAACTCCACGCCCACGCGCGCTCTGCGCCAGCAGCATACCGCCACTCGCTCACAGACTGACTCATCACAGCCTCCCATACCTATACACACGTTAAATACACAATCTACAGCGCGCGCGCGTGCTTGCAGCACTACAACGCGCTATTCTTACATACAACACACATAGCTTACACTCACAACACCCAACAGCCACACACGCGATGCCGCTACGTCGCCGCACACACCACACACACACAACACAACACATCTCAACCACACAGACAACACACCAATAAATCGTACATACATGCTCTCGTAAGCGCATTATACACAAATCGCGTCCCTGTCGTGCATCCCTCTCGAAGGAACTTGAGATGACGCGGCACACAGACACACACATCAATCACACACCACTAGCATAACTACCACCCCCCCATCACCTCACTCTATACCACACAACACTCCATACGACGCATCCGACCGTAGTGCGTAAAATCTTGTTCCTCCGAAGAATCCGAATACATGTGGTCAGACAGTGGAGGCAAAAGCACACCAGACATCTCTGGCGAAATAAATTTTATAACATTGAAGCCCAACTCTCCATCGTCTTCCATTTCTTCTCTGTTGATCATCCTTTCGTTTCCTTCCAAGTTTGACGTCTGTATATATCGTGTCTGTATGGTACTAGTTCTGTGTCTGTTTCTTTCATGCGCCTCACCCAGTACGTATATGCAATATTCACACACACACAACATACACAAACATACCTAACTAACTGACCATCACACACTACACGAAACACACACCACCCCGGCAAGCAACGCTCCCCCACCCCTACACAAAAACACACACACAAAAACAACACACACACACCACACCCACAAACCCCACACACACCACACACAAAACACACACGCGCCCCCGCGGCCCCCCGCAACCCCCCCTATTCCAAGTGTAAAATACCTATACCTCGTCCCCAAACTAAACAACCCATTTTCATTCCCAAAATAAATTTGGGGAAAAAATGGAAAAAAGGGGAAGAGGCCCAAAAAGAAGAAGGAAAAGAAGGGGAGGAAAAGGGGGGGAGAGGGGGGAAGGAAATTCCCGCGCCCCCCTTTTTTAAAAAAACAAAACCGTCTTGGAAACCTCGGCCACCCCAAAAGGGGGCCCCCCACATTTTTCAAATTTTAAAAACCCCACATCATTTCAGCGCAAAAACAAATGGGGGGTGAAGGGAAAAAGTAAGGCCCACCAAACCCCGGCAAAGACCTCCCCAAGCACCCCTGGAAACACATGCAATGCACGGTACACCCCCCCCCCCCCCCCCCCCCCCCCACCCCCCCCCCCCCCCCCCACCCCCCACGCGCGGATTTAAATTTTTAACCACCTCGGCAAAATCGCACGGGAATTTCGCGCGCACGCAATTTTCCCGTGCGCAACCCCAATATATGTGCCCCTGAAACAATTCAAGGGTGATATTCAAACATTATTGAAAATTAGGGCAGATTTAAGATACATCCCCTGACATAAACATTTATAGTCAAAGGGACACTAAGGAGAAGGGGGGGGGGGGGGGGGATTTTTATTTTGAAAACAAACACAGGCACCACACGAACACAGAACCAACACACCACACACACACACACACACACACAAAACACACAAAACACACACAAACACACCCCAGGGGCCCATGAAAGGAATTCAAAAGGTTATTTTAGGCACATTATAGCTTTGAAAATAAAATTTCACCCTTTACATTCCCTGATAGTCAAAAGACCCGCGTAGAGGGGAAGGGTATTTTTAAGGGGTGGGTTTTATTTTTAAACAACAAACAAACCCCACACACACACAACCACACACAAAAACACACACAAAAACTACACACACACACAACACACACACACACACACCAAAACACAGAGCTTGAAAGTGACAGACAGAACAGAGACGCAGAGATCGACACAAAAGAACAACCCAAACCCCCAAACGAGAATTTTTGACTCTTTAAAAAAGGGGGGAAATTTTTTTGAAATGACATGGTGAAAAAAAGGAAGGAAAATTGTTTCTAAACAAAAAATCTCCCCCGCCCCCACCCCCCCCAACCCCCCACCCCCCCACCCCGCCACCAATCTCCCCCAAAGGTGGGAAAGGGCCCTTTGGCGGAAAACCCCCCAAAAGAAAAAACCCCAAAAGGGAAAGGGACTTTTGAATACAAATTGTTTTTTCGGGGATGTGACGGGAGACCCCGGGTTGGAAACAAAACCCCTTTTAAACGAAAAATTTTCCTGTCAAAAACAAATTTTAGTGGGCCCTGAACTTTTCCTTTTTTGTTTGCTTTGAATACAAGGGGAAGTCAAACGTTTTGGAACCCGGGATCCCTTTCCATCAAATGTCAAAGAGGTGTCGTTTTGTGTGTGTGGCGTTGGTTGTTTTGGGGTTTGTGTGTGTGTTGTGTGTGGGTGTTTTGTGTTGGTTTTTGTTGTGTGTGTATTCTGTTAATTTAAAAAAGGAATTTCTGGGAGAAGATGAAATTTCTTGAAACCTTTGGGAAAATTTCCTAAAAAATTTGGTTATTTTTAAAAGTAATTTTGCAGCTCAGTTTTTGGGTTTCCCTCAATCTTAAGGAAGGAATGTTGGGGGCCAAAAATTTGATTTTGATTTTTGGAAAGTTTTTTTTTTTTTTTTTTTTTTTTTTTTTTACCTTTTTTTGGGCTTAAAAAGGGGAAATTCCCCAAGGAATTTTTTAAATCAAAGGGAATAACCAAAACACCCCCAAAAAAAACCAAACTTTGATTTTTTTCCCCTACGATCGCCCCCAACTTTTCCCATTTTCCCAAAAATGTAAATTTTTTACTTCTTCCAGGGTTTTCGGTTCATTGGGAGTTCACTTTCTTGTGTTAAGTTTCAAATGATTAAAATTTTTAAATTTTTGGAGTAAATTTTTTTGTTTTAAATTCTAGTCGGAGTTTTAAAGGAATTTTTTTTCCTTTTTTTTTCTTTACCCCCTTTTTATTTGGGGTTTTAAAAACAATGAAGTTTTTACAATTTAAAAAACCCTTTGTTCCCCCCCCCGTTTTTTACCGGTTTTTTTTGGTAAACGGAATGGGGTATCTGCCCCACTCACTGTCTCTTGTATCCAAGGTTCTTTTCCCTTAGGTTAAAACCCCAAGGGGCTTTTGGCCCCGCCTTTTTTTTGCCTTTAAAGAGAAGGGGGATGGGGTTTTTTTCGTTTGCAACAAGGGTTTTTTTTTTTCAATTCATTTTTTTTAAAAAACCTTTTCCCCGTTTTCTTATCACATGTTGTTCATCATTTTTGTTCTTCTAAAAACCAAACCCTTTTTGTGTGTGTGTGTGTGTGTGGGGGTGTGTGGGGTGGTTTGGGTGTGTGGTGTGGTTTTGGTTTTTGGGGTGTGTGGGGTATTTTGTGCATGCCCGTTGGCCCCTTCGTTTTTGTGTGTGTGTGTGTGTGTTTTTTGTGTTTTTGGTTGGGGTTTTTGTGTTTGTGGCATTGGTGCGTTGTGCGTTTTGTGTCACTCTTCTTTTTCCTTGGTTTTGTAAGAAAACTATTTGTATGCCCAAATCATCCTTTGAAGTGATGCTTTATAATCTGTAATGTCCCGTTTTGGCCCATATTTATGCTGAAGTGGGGTTCATTGAATGTGGGGAAAATAAAAACATGTTCTTAGATTTTTGGGTTTTTAAGTGACATGCCCTAGATATGAAAATTGTTAACCGGGGCCTTTTATAAAAAATTGATAAATTTTTGACATCGTTAACTTACGAGTATTTCCCCCGCCCCCCTCAAAAAAAAAAAAAACCCGCATGGTGCCTGTTGGTAATGTTTCCCTGTGCTTGTATATATGTGTGTGCGTTTTTGTGTCGTGTGTTGTGTTTGGGTTTTTGTGCCCTTTAAACGTGCCGACCATGTGCTTCTGCTTGTGCCCATGCGTATTGCCTGCCTTCATCCTTTTCTCTATTATGGCGTGCGAGTGCCTGCGTTGGTGTGTGTGTGCGTTTGGGGTTGCCCAAACCAAAAAACTCCTAGGGCGCCTTTAGTGTTTGATCCAAGCCTGTAAAAAAGTTACAGTTGCACAAAGGGTTTTAAACAGCCCGTCAAACCCCCATTTAACCACCCCCCTGAAACCCCCCACGTGCTCCCTTTCCTCACTTCTTTTACCAAAAATTTTATCCTCTCCCGCCCCTACTTCAAAGACCGAAGGATTTTTCCGGGGTTTTTTTGGGGAAAAAATTTGGCTAAATGAAAACCCCCCCGATAACCCGGGGGAAACTGACCCAAAAATACAAGCAAAGGGCCCGGCCCCGGACCCGTTACCCACAGGATCAGGCGATAATCAAAGGTGACTGCTGCATTCAGCCATAAAAGGGGGGGATAAATTTCATTTACTGCGAAACCGCGAATGGGCAGGGGCAAATGATAGGGGGGTTGGGGGGGGGGGAAAGGGGGGTTTTTTGATTGAGTGACTCTCCAAAAACCCGACTTCCTTTCTTTCTTCAGGTTACATTCTTTTTTTAAAAAGGGTTTTTGGGTGGATTGTTTTTTACGTAAGGCTATTAAATTTTTAAAAGATGATTGATTTGTGAGGGGAGTTTACTTTTCCAAGGACTGGGGGAAAGAAATCTGAAAACCCTATGGAAAAAACCAAAATTTGGTTTCCGTGTAATAAAAAGTCAATGATCAACAATGTGTGTGTGTTTGTGTGGGGGTGTGTGTGTTTTTGT
>JAMYXO010000985.1:0-34831 GCA_033310375.1 Conus canariensis
AAAGGGAAGAGAGGGACGTTAACACAGAGGTCCGAACCACAGTGGAAAAAAAAGGGCGAAAAAAAAGGGCGTTAACACAGAGGTCACAACAACATGGTTTTCAAAGGGAAAAAAAAGGGGGCGTTTACCACAGAGGTCACGAACCAAGCGTGTATTCAGGTTCACAAGCAGAACATGTGCCCCTTTTGTATGGGGCTTTTCTCCAGGTTCACCCCCCTGTCACCACCCCACACCACACACACAACACACAACACACACACAACACACACGCACGCACGCACGCACGCACGCACGCAACACAACCACACACACACAACACACACACGCAGAGGCACCCGCAGTTCCACACGCAAGCACCCACACAAACACACACAAACAACACCCCAAAACAACACAACACACACACACCCTACGCACACCACGGCACCCCAGCGAGCGAGCACACACACACACAACCAACACACACCACACACCACACCGGGGGATAAAAGAAAAAATTTTTTTTTTTTAAAAGGGAAATTTGCCTATTGGACCAATGTGATGAATCCACGAAACGCGCTGGGTTGGGAGGGGGGGAAAGAGACGGGACACGCGGGACATTGTCAGCAACCCTGGCGGTATCAAGCATTTCACGTGCTGTCAGTGTACAGTGCAAAGACAGAGCGAGCTCTCCTCGCTGGGAAATTTGTGTCGATCGGGTATTTTTTTATTGTCACAGGGCCCCTCTCCCCCACCCTTCCCCCTTTCCCTCCTCTTTTTCGCCTTCCCGTCCGCTCCCCCCATTTTTCTCTCTGGGCCGCCCTTCATCCCCCCCTACTCTCTCTTCTCTCTCCTCTTCTCTCCTCTCTCTCTCTCTCTCTCTCTCTCTCTCTTTTAGTTCGTGGCTTAGTTGTTTGGCAGCGTCTAAAGGTCATGGCCTCCAGTAGTGGTCAGTCTCTCTGCCATTTACGACAGGGCCCCCTCATGCCCCCCCAAAAAGGTCATTTCTTCAGTTCTTGTGTTGTTGTTGTTGTTGTTGTTGTTGTTGTTTTTGTTGTTGTTGTTTTTGTGACTACAGATCCCCTAGGGGCCCCGTAAAAATGTGCTCATCAAAAACGGGGCGTATTGTGACGTAATATTTGAAAATGTACATCAGGGAGTTTACAAAGTGAGCATCATTTCAAATTTTCCTACAAAAACAAACAAAACTTTTTTTTTTTTTTTGTTTATGATATCTTGAAAATATACAAAATGGTTCAAGGTTTTTTTGTAAAGATCATTTTCCCGTTAAAGACGAAATATTTTTCTGGTTTGTACTTTACCAGGGTTGAATTGCATAAACACAAAAGGGGTACCCCCTTTCCCTTTCCTCCTACTAGTTGGAAAACAAAAAATCTACATACGATGTTAAATATGCATTTGAAAATACTTTATTATATCTTCACCTCTTCTCACTACAAATCCCATAAATTGCCTTGATCTTGATAAATGTGTTTAAATATTTGTTACAATTTTGTATAAAAATCATTCCACATGTCTTTATCAGTATATAAAGAAATCATTACAACAATCAAAATTTTTGAAAAACTGTTTTTGTTATATAAAAATAATTAAAAAATGTATAATACTTATATAGCGCTTTTCTTTTGTACAACTAAATGCGCTTCATCCACCATTTGCATTATTCTAAAATTTTTCATGTACACAGCAAAAAGAAAATACACAATGGCAGACCACCTACATGCTAAACTTTCACCGAATATTTTGGGGGGGAATTTAAGAGAGATTAGTATTACAGAAGAGAATGGGCTTTTTTGAAGAGGTAATTTTTTGAGCTGAGTTTTTAAAAGAAGAAAGAGTAGCTGATTACGAAGGTCTTCGGGAGGGAGTTCCAAATAAAGGGCTCTAAACTAAAGGCTTTTTCGAAAACAGATTTCAGAGAACGCTTGGGGATTTTAAAGTTTTTGTGAAGAAGAGCGAAGGGTTACGGGAGCTTTGGTAGGTCAGAGGAAGAAGAGAGATAGTGGGGAAAAGAGATTCATTAAAGTGGCGGAAAGCAAAACTGCAGTTTAAATTGCCCCCGATACCGTAGGGAAGCCAGTGCAGTTCGATCAGCAGGGGAGTGATGTGTATGAAATATAATCGCCGTTTTTATATTGTTACCCATGTGATATGTATTTTTTAAAATTCTTTTATCTTGTATAATCAGCATTAAAAGTAATCGAATTTATGAGAACATGTAATTTTTTTTGTAATATTGAGTATTGCCGAAAATATTAAAAACCGATTTATGACGTTGCAATTTGGATATCTTCTTCCCCAAAGGGAAATGGCTGAAAAGTTCTTAAAAATGTTATCGTTCTGTAAAGCGATCATGTCAAGGGTTTGCTTGCTAAGAAAACGTTAAAATTTTCCCTTGTACAAACCAAACGCACGCAGCACGCAGCACAAACACGCAGCAAAAACACACACCCACACACACACACCACACCCCCAACGCACGCACGCACCCACACACACCACAAAACCCCCACGCACGCACGCACGCACCACACACACAGCAGCACACACAACACACACACACAACCAAAAACCCAAACACAGTGCCGGGGTGTACTACCACAAAACACACCAACACAACACACACACACCCCACACACGTGCCTGGTGTATACACACACACCACACGCACACGACAAAACAACACGCGCGCGCGGCACCACACACAACACCACACACACACACACGCACACGCCACACACGCACACACACACACACACGCAACGCACGCACACAGACACGCACACACACACACACACACGACCAGCAACACGCCGCACCACACACAACACACACACACACACGCACGCAGCACGCACGCACACAGCACGCACACACCACACACACACACACACACCACACATCCACACGTGCCTGCGTTACTAAAATTCACACCACACACACACACACACACCAACACCACGCGCAACACCACACACACCACAACACACACACACACACACACGTGCCTGGTGTATACACACACACAAACACACACCACCACCCACACACACACGCCCACACACACACACACACACACACACACACACACACAGAACACACCACACCACACACACACAACACCACACGGCCTGCGTGTACTACACACACACACCACACAACACACACACAAAAAACCCCACCACACACACACACACACCACGCGCGCGCGACACAACACACCAAAACACACACCCAAACCCCCAAAAAACACACAACCCCGCGCGCGCGCACACAACACCCCAAAACCACACCCGCACAGCAACCACACACACGAACAACCAACCACACGAGCACACACGCCACGCACACACACACACACCACACAACAGCCGCACGCACGCACACACGCACGCAACACACACACACAAAAAAACCACCCGACGCAGCACGCACACACGCACGCACAACCACACAACACACACCATGTGCCTGCGGTACTACACTTACACACACACACCCCCAAAACACACACACCACACCACACACGCCACACACACACACACAACCCGACACACCAAAACCGCACACAACAACACGCACACGCACGCCACCCCAAAAACGCACACACACAAAACCACACACACGCACGCACGCACGCAAAACCGCACGCACACACACACACACAAAAAAACACACCCGAAAGCACGCAGACACACGCCGCACCACACACCACACCACACACACACCACACCACACACCACATCCACACAGTGCCTGCGTGTACTACACTTACACCACACCACACACACACAGTCACCACACACACACACCACACACACACACACAAAACACACAACACGCACACACACACACACCACACAAACCACACCACACACGCACACACCCACACCACACACACACACACACAACACCACACAGTCCCTGCGGTACTAAACCAACACACACACACCCGCACAACACGCACACGCCGCACACGACATGCACGCACACCACACACACAACCACACACACACACACCTTTTGGCTCGTTTTGCGGGTTTTCACCCATTGGCCCATAGTTGCACTGACAGTGTAGCCCCCCTTTTCAAAGGACCTGTTTGGACAAAACTTACCCCACAGCCCACAGACTGGTTCCCCATACAATCTGCAACCACACACACACCACCCCCAAACCATGACCCCCACCCCCACCACCACAAAAAAAACACCACAACCACACCACCCCACACCAAACCCCAACCACACCACCCCACCCCCACACACACCACACACGCACGCACACAACAAAAGATATTCCTGCACGTCACACACACCACACCACGCGCGCGCGCGGCGCGCGCACAACACACACACACCACACCAACACAACACACCAGAAAAAAAACACAACAAACGCAAACAACACGAAAGCACAACGAAACAACAAACCAACCACCACACACACACACACACACCACACACAAAAGATAGTTCCTGCCGTACACAACACACACCACACCCACCCCAACACAACACCAAAACCCAAAACACACACACCCCACCACACACCACACAAACAAACCCGAGTGCACCGCGTTTCTCCCCTCTCTCTCTCTCTTCCTCTCTCTCTCTTCCTTCCCTCTCTCTCATATACACACCCCAACGCCGCGGCGCGCAGGGAGAGGACAGACAGACAGCGACCGAGAAAGTGAAGATGGGGACGGGGAAGAATTGGAAAGACCGTTTCCTAAAAATTTAAAACGGGAAACATGTCTCGCTCCAAAAAAAACAACTGGGGGTTGGGGAAATATATAGGACAAACCATAGAAAATTTTGGGTTTAAAAAAAAAAATTTTTGTTTTTTTGTCGTTGGTGGGTTGTTTTGTTTTGTTTTTTTTTTTTAAATTTTTTATGGGTACGCTTTAAATTTTTTAGGGGGGGGGGGGGAGAAAAATGAAAATTTTACTGACAAGTTTCACAGAAATGAGTCGAATACCCTTTTCAGGAAAAATTGAATTTGAAAAAATTAAAATAATTCATTTTTTAAAGGGCTTAGTATCACTTCTCATGAATGGGCATTGGTTTTGACTGCTGTGCCAGTCCCTAGCCGTGTTTGTGACTGCTGTACACAGTCCTAGCTGTGTTTGTTATGTGTGCACAGTTCATAGCTGTGTTTGTGACTGCTGTGCCGCCATAGTTGTTTGTGCTGCTGTGCACAGTCCCAAACTGTGTTTGTGATGCTGTGCCAGTTTATAGCTGTGTTTGTGACTGCTGGCTGTCCCCTAGTGAAAGACTGCTGTGCACAATTCAAGGTGTGTTTTTGGGCTGTTGTCATTCCTAGCTGTTGACTGCTTGGGACAGTCCCTAGCTGGTTTGTGCTGCTGTGCACAGTTCATAGCTGTGTTTGTGACTGCTGTGCATGTCCAAGCTGGTGATGCGGGCACGTCCATGCTGTGTTTGTGACTGCTGTGCCGGTTCATAGCTGGTTTGTGACGCTGTGCACAGTCCCTAGCGTGTTTGTAACTGCTGTGCATAGTCCCTAGCGTGTTTTGTGTGCTGTGCATAGTCCAAGCTGTGTGACTGCTGTTTTACAGTTTATAGTGTGTTTTTGGGCTGTGTGCGAGTCCATAGCTGTGTTTGTGACTGTGTACACAGTCCTAGCTTGTTTGGACTTCTGTGCACAGTTATAGCTGTGTTTGTGATGCTGTGCACAGTCCATACTTGATTTTGATGCTGTGCCGTTCATTTTCTGTGCTTTGTAAATGCTGCAGACAGTCCAAGCTGTGTTTGTGCTGCTTAAAATCCATGCTGTGTTTGTTCTGCGTGCAAGTTAAGCTGTGTTTGGACTGCTGTGACAGTTTATGCGTGTTTGTGACTGCTGTGCACAGTTCCATAGCTGTGTTTGTAAATGCTGTGCAATCCATAGCTTTGGGTTTTTAAATGCTGTGCACAGGCCTAGCTGTGTTTGTGATGCTGTGCCCGTCCTAAATATTCTTCATTCAGTTCATGGTTTTTTTAATTTTTTTTCAACGCCAGTGATATGGAATTTATGTAAAAAAAAAATGATAAAAAATAAAAACAAAAAGCCAATTTCAATTCAATTATCATCCGTGTTAGTATTTCAAAAACCCCCATCTAATATAAATGTATATTTATAAGTGAAATCTAGTGGTAGCAAAATTGTTGACCTTTTTAAAAAATTTTGCAAGCTGTAACGGGAAAAAAACCATGGCAATTTCGCAAATATGAACCCTATAAGCATATTGACTCTAAAATTTTTATTCAATACCTTACTCCCAGTAAAGGGGGAGGTTAACACGAGCATTAAAAAAAAGATGATGCCAGAAAAGTTTTCTTGCTGACACAAGTAATACCCTGAGAATTTTTGTGTTCCAAGTATTCGCCTTGATTTATGAATTAATCTAACAAGTACCCTTTGGGACGTGGTAAAGTAGCCTTTTTTGATAAAATTCTGCTTACGATTACTGTTCATAATTTCAATTAAATTTACAAAAGGACAAAAACTACAGGATTGTTTGATAAATTTTCAGCATTTCTATTCGTTCCTTCTTTTTAAAAGACTGCTGTTTCATTCCCCTTATACCCCAGGAGTGGGACCCCCAGAGATCAATTTTGTGCTGAATTATTAAGAATGAAATAAAGTCCCATTTCAAAAACAAAACTTTTTGCTTTTTCAGTCCCAGCACTCTAGTGATTGTAAAAAAAGATTTTGGGTCAACACCAGATAAATTTTATAGAAAACAATTTTTGTATCTAATGCGTCAAAACCTTCGTATGATATATTCTGGGTATAGATGAAAACCCCCTTTTCCCAAATGAAATGATTTCCTGCATTAAAGTTTGGGGTTTAAAAAGCCAGAACCCCTGTCGAGGGTTTTTACGACCCCTATGTAAGCACTTTTTTAAACATTTGGATAGTGTTTTTAAATGTTTAGAACTTCGGGTTAAGATATTTACAATACACTTTTATTTTAAAATATGATTTGTAATCAAAAAGAAGCATTTAGGTCTCCCAAGAAGGCATTTGGGATATGCAGGAAATTCTGGTTTTAGCGGTAATTCAATATTACTTGTACATAAAATCAGATTGCAGTTTCTAATTGGTTGAAATTTTTGATGTCTTTTTTGACCCCTTAGGGAAAAACTTTAGGAACCATCAGTATTTCTTCTGTAACTGAATTTTCAACAGAAAGACTTTGACAATAATTTGGATACATCCAATATTCGCTTCCATTTAGTGGTAACATACTTGTTTCTTTATACATTATAAGTGTTGTTAACTGGGAATTCCAAGCTGATTTTATGGCCTTACTATCCACGCTTTTCAATCTCTTTAGTTCTCATTTAGTGGTAAAAATATTTGTTTTTTTCTATAAACTGTAAGTGTTTGTATGGACTGGGAATTCCCGACTATTTTATGGCCCTTACTATCCAAGCTTTTCAATCTCTTGAAAAGAGAAATTTGGGAGGAATATATTCTGCCCCTATGTCAATTTTTGGGTCGGACTAAAAAGATGTATAGATGTAAAAGGGTATTGCCCGTCCTGACCCCATGGTTGGCAACATATAATTTTAAGAGTGTTTAATCTTTTTCTTGTTTCATCAATCACATTTTCAATTGTGTTTTGCATTTCAGCTGTGCTTGTTGTCCTGGTGTGGACACACACAGAAGTTTTTTTTGACTTGACTTCCAACAGTTCAGCTGTGCTTCTTGTCCTGTTGTGGACACCCCACAGAAGTCTTTTGACTTGACTTCCAACAGTTCAGCTGTGCTTCTTGTCCTGGTGTGGACACACACAGAAGTCTTTTGACTTGACTTCCAACAGTCCTCAGCAGTCAAAGCGGGAGCAAGGACAACAACTGCCGGCCCTCTGGTGAATCTTTTGAGAAGGCTTTAGATCACGAACAAAAAAAGGATAACTCCCATAATGAAATTAAATTTTACTCGTCCATAGCTCTAAACGAATGCTGCCTACCACACCGTGCTCCCCAGCAGAAAATGCCAACACAAGTGCACACAGAACAAAAAAAGGACACTCACCCCCCCCCCCCCCCCCCCCCCCCCCCCCCCCCCCCCCCCCCCCCCCCCCCCCCCCCCCCCCCCCCCCCCCCCCCATCCGTCCCCCTCAAAAAAAAAAAAAAACCGTTTGCCCATTATCTGTGCCTGACACACACACCACACACACACAACCCCACAGCAACAAAGCTGGAAATGAATAATACAATTTAGAAATTTATTCAAGACTGGCGCCGCCTTTTCTATCTTGAGTATAGGCAAATCAAACACAGCGACAAACAGGGAACAAGTGCAGCAAATCAACACAGCGACAAACGGGAAAACAAGTGAGGTAACCTGGCTTTGATTGGTCTGAAAGAACATCTGATATGAGGTATGGAATAGCACACAGTAAAAGAGTCAAAAAGGTAGTTCTCTCCGTTTTTCTGTTCCCATGTTCTGTGCCATCTCAGTGGAAGTGCGCCCACCCCGCTCCTTCCGACCCCGTCACAGCCACAGCCAGGCCCGGCTCCCCGCAGCCCGGCACGGCAATCCACAGGAGCAGTCAATATCAAAATCGTCAAGAGGCAACCCATCGGAGGAGACACTGCACTCCCTGCCGAGTCACTTCAATGGTGTTCAGTGGTGCCTGTCCTGGATCCAACTTACGCAGGACACACCTACTAAGCCCCCTACTGACGACAATAATTGCTTAGGGGCGGAGCCGCCGTGAGTGAGCTCTCCCCGGAGGGCGCCCCACGTCCGTCCAACAAGAACCCCATGGACTCGCCGATACCGGTGACCCGACGGAACCAAACCCAAAGGGCCCACAGACGTGGAGAGGCCATCAAAACTGGGTCACATGAGAGCAGGGCATGAAGGGCCCACAGAATTTGAAACTTTTTTAAAATGCTGATCGAGAAATGAGGATGATAAGATGATGCTATGGATTTCCATTCTGGTGAGACTGCAAGAAAAAGGTTTGTACTTTTACGCTTATTTTCATGATAATTTTTTTTTTGTTTTGGGTGTCAGCCTGTGTTAGTTTCAGATCAGTGGCTAACCAGAACCGGCCCCGCCAAGAGGGCAGATCACGGAGATCGGGACAAGGCAATGGCCTTTGTACGTTTTCTGCGAAATCCGCCCGGGCCCACGCTTAGATCCGGCAGATGGAGGTAAGCCAGACATTCAGCCTGGCTCACCTCCAAGTCTGCCCTGTTCCCCCACTACAACCCCAAATATTCAATGCGAGGATCGGCCTGGTCAGCTATCTTCGTACACCCCACCCAATGACAGCAGAAGTTCGTTGGTCATCTTTTTCACGCGAAGAATAACAACAGCCCTGCCGAAGAGAGGCACGTTTGCACGTTTTTTTCGTTTGGTGTTTTTTTTTTTGTTTTTTTTTTTTGTTTTCTTTTGTTTGTTCCTTTTTTTTTAAAATCTGTTTTCCGCTAGCGAGGTTATGTTTTCAGCTATGTCTGTTTATCAGTCTGTCTGTCTGTCTGTTTGTCTGTCTGTTAACAAGACAGTGCATTTACTGCACAACCCATTTTAACCAAACTCGGTGAAGATGCTACATACGAGCCAAAGGCGAAACCATGACATACTGGTGTGTATGGTTGGCACAAGCATCTTCCATAAGCAGCAGGCAGACAATGTCACATTGGGTTTGGTGCAGGAGGGGGTCACTGGTTTTGTCTGGTCCATGTCACCTAACATGAGGTGTCACTGGATGCTGTCTGGTCCATGTGACCTAACATGAGCTGTCACAGGATTTCTGTCTGGTCCTTTTCACCTAACACGAGGTGTCACTGGATGCTGTTGGTCCCTAACACCTAACATGAGCTGTCACTGGATGCTGTCTGGTCCATGTGACCTAACATGAGGTGTCACTGGATGCTGTCTGGGCCATAACAAACCCAACATGAGGTGTCACTGGAAGCTGTTGGTCCAGGGCACCTAACATGAGGTTTTCATTGGATGCTGTCTGGTCCATGTGACTAACACAGCTGTCTGAGGTGTCATTGGATGCTGTCTGGTCCATGTCACCTAACATGAGGTGTCACTGGATGCTGTCTGGTCCATGTCACCTAACATGAGGTGTCACTGGATGCTGTCTGGTCCATGTCACCTAACATGAGGTGTCACTGGATGCTGTCTGGTTCCATGTCACCTAACTAAGGTGTCATGGATGCTGTCTGGTCCATGTCACCTAACATGAGGTGTCACTGGATGCTGTCTGGTCCATGTCACCTTACCAAAAGCTGTGAGGGGTCACTGGATGCTGTCTGGCCCATAACACATAACATGAGGTGTCACTGGATGCTGTCTGGTCCTTTGTCACCTAACATGAGGTGTCACTGGATGCTGTCTGGTCCATGTCACCTAACATGAGGTGTCACTGGATGCTGTCTTGGTCCATGTCACCTAGCATGAGGTGTCACTGGATGCTGTTGGTCCATGTCCCCTTTAACATGGGTGTCATGGAGCTGTCTGGTCCATGTCACCTAACATGAGGTGTCACTGGATGCTGTCTGGTCCATGTCACCTAACATGAGGTGTAAACGGGATGCTGCCCCTGGTCCATGTCACCTAACATGAGGTGTCACTGGATGCTGTTGGTCCATGTCCCCTAACACAGCTAAAGTGTCATTGGATGCTGTCTGGTCCATGTGACCTAACACAGCTGTCTGAGAAGTCATTGGATGCTGTCTGGTCCATGTGACCTAACACAGCTGTCTGAGGTGTCACTGGGTGCTGTCTGGTCCATGTGACCTAAACACAGCTGTCTGAGGTGCCCACTGGGTGCTGTCTGGTTCATGGGGACCTAACACAGCTGTCTGAGGTGTCACTGGATGCTGTCTGGTCCATGTGCCCTTTAACACAGCGTCTGAGGTGTCATTGGGTGCTGTCTGGTTCATGTGACCTAACACAGCTGTCTGGGGTTTGTCATGGATGCTGTCTGGTCCATGTGACCTAACACAGCTGTCTAAAGGTGTCACTGGGTTGCTGTCTGGTCCATGTGACCTAACACAGCTGTCTGAGGTGTCATTTTGGAGAAGGGGAATTCTACGATTTCTTGTCGCTGTCAGCCGACTGCTGCAACATCCCTGCAGAAGGAATAGTTCTTCCATCAACATCCCAAATTCATCAGATACTTTCAAGTATCGATGGTTCAGAATCTCAAAAATTGACGAGGCTTTAGTCCTTTGTCACAGAAGATATAGAGCAAAACCATTATTTGGGGAGTTAAAAGGTTTGGGCTACTATCCTGGGGTTGGGCTCGGTTTGTGTGTTGTTGTTGTGTTGTTGTTGTTTATTGTTGTTTTGTTTTTTTTTGTTTGTTTTTTGTTTGTTTGTTTTTGGGGGGGGGGTTGTTGCTGTTTTTGTGTCTTGGGTTTTTTGTTTTTTGTTGGTTTTTTGTTTTGTTTTTTTTGTTGTTGTTGTTGTTTTGTTTTGTTGTTTTGTTTTGTTTTGTTTTGTTTTGTTTTGTTTTGTTTTTTTTTGTTTTTTTTTTTTTTGGGGGGGGGCTGTTCACAGCCGCACACCAAAAATTAATGCGCGAAGGTCTTGCTTAAGGAGTCAAGTATTTATAGACTGGCACAATTAGATTGTTTTGAGCATTTTATTGTCTCTAAAAGTTGATTCTCCTTGTTTTCTTTATATGGCCATCAAGTGATAAGCCAGGTCGTTCCAAAGCAGACATTAAAATGAAGGGGAATGGGGCTCTTTGGGAGTTTCCGGCGGGCGCAAATGATAGGGTCACGGGTGAGTGCAAAGGCTTGACATGAGCCAAGGGGAAGGTCGTGTAACTGGGAAGATTGTGAATATATGTCATGGGTGGGGAAATCCTCCCAAATAGGTAAATGATTGGTGGGTGGTTGTTCTTTTGATCGCTCATCAGTTTAATATAAATTTGTGGCTCAAAATCTTTGCCAGGCCTTAAACGCTTACATGGATTATATGGTGATTTGGTGCGATGAGTGGCCCAATGCAAACCATTGTGATGTGCAAAGGGAGAGCACACAGACTTTCTCAAGTCAAGGGAAGGGAAGATCCGTAGTCAGTGATCTTTTCATTGAGCGGCAGAAGCATGAAGGTTACGTCATCTTACAGGTTAATCATCTTGAAAGCAGCAACAAGCAACGCAAGACAAACAGACCTTGGCGATGGATACAAGGATGCCCCCTCTAAAGGGCCCCTTCATGGATGACCCCTTACAGTGTTTTTATCCAGAGAAGACGAGACACGTCATGTGTGGAGAGGCTGACGACATAGTTGCCTCATCCAGAATGAAGTTCAAGCCAAAGAAATCACGGAGTCTCTCACTGAGGAAAGGAAAAGTGGCAGAATCTGTGGTTTTCAGTGTTGCCAACCAGGCCATTCAACAGTCACAGAAGAGCCAGTTAAGGACTTGGAAGATGGTATGATGATACGCTGAAAGACACAAAGAGCAAAGAAACCAAACAGTTTGTCGGAAGAAAGAGCTTGGAGACCATTGACCAGTGTGGGCTCTCTGGCAAATACAAGGTCTAGTGTCTGCAGTTCATGCTGATACCAAAGCTGCTATGGCCTCTGATGATAGACGACATCTGCACCAGCATAGTGGGGGCAATGGAAGCCAAAATCATCAAGTTCACAAGGAAATTGCTTGGTGTGTCCCACCTGTCCCACTGACATAGCGCTTTACTGTCGCCAAGCAAACCCTGAAACTACCACTGAAATCCATCCTGGAGGAATACAAAGCAGGGAAGATCAGATTCAAAGCATGCTGGAGGACTCAGGAGACAAGGTGGAAGAAGCAATCAAGCCCTAGCTGAAGACAGGCAAAAAATGGAAATTTTCAACAGGCGATGGATTCTGCAAAAGAAAGTCTCGAGATCAGAGAAAAAACAGGACACACACAGACCAACAGACAAGGACTGGGGGGTGACCAAAACTGAATGGTGGTCAAAGGCCCAAAAGGGAAAAAGCCAAAAGAGACATGATGATTCAGGAGATTAGAAAAGAAAAGACCAAAAAAGACTCCAAAAAGCAGTCCAGCAGAGCCAGCAAGGGCAAGGACAACGTGGCAGAATGCACCCCAAAGAAGTCTCACTTGGAATGACATTTGGCACATGGCCCCTCTCAGGATCAGCTTATTCTCGATCTGCGTATGACCTTCTGCTCAAATGCAAACCTGGTGAAGTGGGGAAAAAACCAGACGATCTGCATGTCCCTCTGCCATGAAAAACAAACAGTGGGCATGTCCTAAGCTCATGTAAAGTAGCCCTGGCTCAAGAAGGTACACGTGGAGGCACAACCAAGTGCTCAAAGAGATTGTACAAGCAGTCTGGGCTAGTACCAACACCACAAAAGGGAAAATCAGGACTCCAAAAGCACCCGCAACATTCTTCACGGCAGGAGGCAGCAATCTGGCCAAGAACAACAGTGCCACTCGGAACATGCAGGCAGAATCTGCTGGACGAGGCAATGACTGGGAGTGCACTGCAGACCCCCCAGAATGGAAAAAAGTCACCCAGAGATCATCAGCAAGAGTGGCTGAGGGCCAGACATAGTAGTCCCCTCTCAGTCAACCAAGCAACTGATCATGATCGAGCTCACGGTGCCATATGAGAACAGAATGGAGGCAGCTCAAATCTACAAGACTGAAAAGTATGCTGATCTGGCTAACAGCCTGGGGAGAGAAGGCTATAGGTCAAAGTCCTCACTGCAAAACTGGAGCTAGGGGGTTTGCAGGAACGTCTGCATACAGCCTCATAAAACAGCTCTCAGTTGCAGGGAGGGAAAAAACCAGAGCCCTGAAAGCAATGGCAGAAGCGGCAGAGAGGTGTTCAAGCTGGATCTGGTCAGGAGGAACAAAAGTGAAACTTCATGAGGCTTAACTTTCCCTACAAATATCAGGTTTCCCCAGTGGCTCAGTGGTTAGAGTGCGAAACATTAAGTGGCAATCCCTAACTGAGATGTCCAAGGGTCGGGTTCGAACCCCAGCCATGACTCGCCCCAAGATGGAAAAAAAGGGGGCACGAGGGCCCCCGGAGTCAAAAACGGGTGGGCCCAACCCCCCGAGTGTCAGGAGAAAAGGGCCCGAAACATTTTGCTTGAAGGGGGACTTCTCTTCTAAGGCTTCTCTGCCACGTTCCCGAGTTTTATTCCCCGCCTGTATAACCCAAAAAAGTTGTGGGTGTCTCTCGGGAGAGAAACTGGCTCACACTTGAACTAGGGAATAAAACGAATGCAGGATTCAACGTTGAGGGTTCCACTGCCACGCAAAGACTGCAAAAAAGGGGGATGGGGGGGGGGGGTGTTGGGGGGGGGGAGACCAATCGACTCCAGCAGACAAAAAAACCTGGACTTTGATGATGGGGATGGAGTAAAAACAGCCTCGAAAACACACACTTCAAAAGATGGGAGCTTTCCTCTTCGAAAGTCAACGATCTGGGGGGCCTGATTTCAAAGATGGCCCAAAGCTGATTCTACGATCCCAAAAATAAAGGAAGGTGGAGCGATCCTTGCCGAGGTTCCCACCAGTTTGTTCACTTTTAGTCAAACATGGAAAGGGTTGAGGGAAAGGCGGGACTGCCTTTTTTGTACTTTTCACTTTTGTCTGAAACTGTGGTGGTGTAGTTGTGGGAATAGCTCCGCTCCCCCAAATTCCACGATTTTCTACATTTGTGTAAACTGACACAGACACCACGCAGCAGCACCCCACGCAACGCCCCACACCCAACACCAACACCCCAACACTACCGCACGTACACAACACACAGCACACACACCCCACAACCAACACAAAACATTAAAGTTTCCAATAAACTTCCCATTGACCTGTACCATGTTTAAAAAAAATTCACGAGGAAACTCAGCACGAAAGGGAAACAATAATTGTAGATGAGGAAAACATCGCACGAAAGGATTAACAAAAATTGTAGTGAGGACAACATCAGCACAAAAGGGGTTAACAAAAAACTGTAGATGAGGACAACACAGCCAAAAGGGTTAACAATAATTGAGATAGGAAAACATCAGCACAAAGGGTTAACAAGATGTAGATGAGGACAACATCAAAAAAAAGGGGGTAACAATGATTGTAGGAGAACAACATCAGCACAAAAGGTTTTAACAATGTTTGTAGATGAGGAAAACATCAGCACGAAAGGGTTAACAAAAATTGTAAATGAGGCAATATCAGCACAAAAGGGTTAAACAATGACTGCAGATGAGGACAAATAGACAAAAGGGGTTAACAATAACTGTCGCGCAAGATGTCACACCTTCTTTCAATAGACACACAAAAAAATTAAAAATGAGAGGAGAGAGAGAGAAAAGGGAGAGAGAGGAGAGAGAGAAGAGAGGGGGGTGAGTGAGAGAGAGAGAGAAGGAGAAAGGAGTGGGAGAGAGGAGTAAACCCGTGTTCTTGTACGAAAAAAATACACCACACACTTCTCCCTCTCTTTTCTCTCTTTTCTCTCTCTCTCTCTCTCTCTCTTCCTCTCTCTCACCGAAAACAGACAGGAGACAGAGAGAGACAGAAAGGGAGGAAGCAGAGAAGATAAGAGGATAGAGAACAAACTACAGACAGAGACAAAAAGAGACAGGAGGCAAAACGAGAGGGAGAGAGAGAGAGGGGGGGGGGAGACAAGAGAGAGAGAGAGAGAGTAGGGGTGGGGAGAGAGAAGGGGGAGGGGAGGGGGGTTTGAGAAGGGAGGACGGAGTGACGTCCCCCCTTCTTACAGGAGGAAACCATTGTAGGTTTGCCGTCTGAGAGAACTCGCGGCCCTTTTCCCTGTCCCCCGGGGGTCGTTTGCTGCCCCCGCCCCCGGTCTGCCAGCCCCGGGGCCAGCTTCTCCAGCCCCAGGTGCCATCGCTGCCAAAAACCCACAGACACACAGCTCCCCCCTTGTCTCCTGAGGGGTGTGTTGTGTGTGTGTGTGTGGTGTGGTGGTGTGTGTTTTGGGTGTGTGCGGTGTGGTGTGTGTGTGTGTGTGTGTCGGTGTGTGTGTTGTGTGTGTGTGTGTGTGTGTGTGTGTGTGTGTGTGTGTGTGTTGTGCTTTTCTGTTGCACGGGCCCCAAAAGTTTTTGATGGGAAAAGGGGACGGCGTAGGGACCAAACTACCCGTTTTCCCTTGTTAGGAGAAAGCGTAGCCCATAAATTATGTACGAGGGTTTTTAAAAAACAGAAAAAGTTTTTTGGGGGGGGGATGGTAATTGGACAAGAACGATGGGATGTTAAAAGATAAGCCTATGTTTTTCCCCATTATGTGTATGGTTAGTGCGTGCGTGCGTGCGTGGGTCTGCGGGTGCTTTGTGTGGTGGGTGTGTGTGTGTGTGTGGTGTGTGTGTTTTGGTGTGTGTGTGTGTTGTTGTGCGTTGTGGGGGTGTGTGTAGTCGTTACACTAACGATGCAAAGCTAACAAGATATTTCACTGGTCTCTTTATCCTAGTAAAAGAAAGAAAGCCCCTGTGCAAAAATTTTTCAAAGCTTTGAGAGAAAAAGACCCCTTTTGACAAATCATGCTGGGACACATTGATTAATAATTTTTGGGAGCAACTGAACATATCTGGAGGTGCACATCGACACACCGGCACTAGACTTGGTGATCAATCACATAGACATAACACACTGACACACTGGTCACTGAGATTTGGGTTGACTCAGCTCATATCAGACTATAACCCTGACAAGGGGTCACTTGACTTGAGTGACTAAAACTCACATCAGACTAAAACAATGACACATGGTAAACCCAATTGGGTGAAATAAACCACATCAGCCTATAGCACTTTGCCCTTTTGTCACCATACTTGAATGAATTCACTCACATCGACTATGCACATTGAAAACCCTTGCAACCATATTTTAAATGAACACTCACGCAGACTATAACACATTGACACATTTTAACCAATCCAGAAAAGCGATAACGTTACCATTTACACATGGTCGACCATACTTGAGAAAAAACGATAATTAATCAATAACAACTGGTCACCATATTTGGAAAAAAATAATTTTTAAATTTTGAAACACTGGTCGCCATACTTGAAAAACGTAATATTTCACTACAACGGTCGATATATGAGAAAAACGATAATATAGACATTGACACACTGGTTATCCATATTGAGAATAAGGACTGGTACAAATAACATATAAATTGACAAAATTGGGTATCCCATACCGAGCTAACTTGCACACCAAGGAAGCACTTTGATTTGTCCACCATACTTGAACAACTGACGCACCCAGAACAAGTATTTTGACCAATGGTTCTCCTACTTGAAGCAAAAAGACCACACCAAACTAGCATTTGAACCCCTGGTCCACCAAACTTGAGGCAATTACACACTTGGATATGCCCCTTTGACACTCTGGGGCCACCATACTTAGGCAAAATGAGGATAGACAGAGCAATCGTGATGTGATACACCTTACCAATGCATTCATGTTGGAGGCGTTTACTTTGGCGAAATGTTGTGAATCTTCACGAGCCTTATTTTCTCCTCCACTTTAAAGCCTTTTTTCACCCCTTTCTCGTCCCGCCCCTTGAAGCGATGTCTGCCGTATAGTTTTGCCCGGCGGTCTGCGGGCCCTTTCCCCATATAAATAAAAGTCAGGCAGGGCCTCCCTTTGCCCATAAGCAACAGCGTCTTTCCCGGTCTGAACAGTCTTGAAGGTAACAAAGCTTTTTTTTGGAGGCTGTGCTACATAAAAAATCACGGTTTTTTTCTATTCCTCTCTCTCTCTCTCTCCTCTCTCCTCTCCGTGTTTTGTGTTTGTTTGTTGTGTGTGGTGTGTGTGTGTGTGTGTGTGTGTGTGTGTGTGTGTTTGTTTGTTATGATGTTGTTGTTGTTGTGTGTATGTTTTGTTGTTTTTGTTTTGTTATTTTTTTGTTGTTTTTGCTGCTGCTGCTGCTTTTGTTGTCTTATTGATGATGGGGCTGTCAGTTTATCCCGCCCCCTCTTCTTTCTCTCTCTCTTCTCTCTTCTCTCTTTTGTGTGTGTGTGGTGTGGTGTTGTTTGTAATACACGCAAACTGCATTTATGTAAGTAAGTGTGTGGGTTTTGTGTGTGTGTGTGTGTGTGTGTGTGTGTTATGCGTGCGTGCGTCGTGCGTGCGTGCGTGCGTGCGTGCGTGCGTGCGGTGTGTGTGTGTGTGTGTGTTGTGTTGTGCGTGTACAGAGTGTGCTCGTTTTTGGGTGTGTGGTGTGTTTGTTTGTGTGTGTGTGTGTGTGTGTGTGTGTGATGTCCAAAAATAAAAAATTAAATGAAGATAAAACGAACACCGGAGTTGGGTAGATTAAAAGAAGAAAAATCGAGAATTTAAAGAGGAGATGGGTTTTCTGAAAAATGAGGGAAAAAAAAAAAAACAAGAACTGGGGTGTAGATGAATGAAAATGAAAGGGAAAAAAAAAAATCAAGCAACTGGGGGGTTTGATGAATTAAAAGAAGTAAAAAAAAAACAAGAAATGGGGGTAGATGATGAAAAAGAAGGTAAAAAAAAATAAGCAACTGGGGGGTAGATGAATTAAAATGAAGGTAAAAAAAAAACAACAAGCAACTGGGGGGTAGAGAATGAAATGAAGGTAAAAAAAAAAAAACAAGCAACTGGGGGGTAGATGAATTAAAATGAAGGGAAAAAAAAAACAAACAAGCAACTGGGGGGTTTGAGAATGAAAAAGAAGGTAAAAAAAAAAAAAAAAACAAGCAACGGGGTGTAGATAATTAAAATGAAGGGAAAAAAAAAAAACAAGCAACTGGGGTGTAAGGAATGAAAATAAGGTAAAAAAAAAAACAAACAACTGGGGTGTAGATGAATTAAAATGAAAGGAAAAAAAAATCAAGCAAAATGGGGTGTAGATGAATTAAAAAAGATAAAAAAAAACACCAAGCAAATGGGGGTAGATGAATTAAAATGAAAGGTAAAAAAAAAAAAAAACAACTGGGTGTAGATGAATTAAAAATGAAAGGGAAAAAAAAAAAAACAAGCAAATGGGGGGTAGATGAATTAAAATGAAGGAAAAAAAAAAACAAGCAACTGGGGTGTAGAGAATTAAAAAAGAAGGTAAAAAAACACTTGGCGAGCAGATTGTTGAAAAGAACTTAACGCGAAATGGTACATACAATTGAAATAAATATTAGACAAATGATTGGCGGTAGAATTAAATGAGCTAACGCCAAGCTGGTAAGTTTAAAACATTAAAATTTAATCAAAAGCAAAAGTTTGTGAGCAAAAAAATTAAAATGTGACGCGGCGAATAGCCCGGGGAGTAGATTTGATTAAAAGAGTTAAAGCGAATAAGTGTTGAAAAAAAGATTAAAATTAATATAAAGCGAATAAGTGTTATAGTTGGCTGAGATCATTGAAAAAAATATAAAAAGAAAAAATGTTGTTAGTTGGCAAATAGAAGACTGAAAATAAAATAACGCGAAAAGTGTTGATAATTAACGAGAGATGATTTTAAACGAATATAAAGCGAATAATGTGGAAGCTGGCGGTAGTAATTGAAAAAAAAAATACATGGGGAAAACTGTTGACAGTTGGCTAGTGTAGACTGAAAAGAATATAAAGCGAATAAAAGTTGACAGTTGGCGATAGAAGATTTAAAGAATATAAGCGAAAAAAGGTGGATAGTGGGAGTAGAAGATTGAAAAGAACATAAAACGAACAAGTTTTTGGATAATTGGGGTGTAGATGATTGAAAAGAATATAACGCGAATAAGTGTGGATAGTGGCGAGAGATAGATTGAAACGAAAATAACGCGAATAAGTGTCAAAGAAATGAATAGAAAAACGAACAGCTGGTGGGAAAGTAATTTTTTTTTTAATCAACGCGAAATTTTTTTGCGAGTTAAAAATGAAAATAACGCCCAGCGAATAATGGCGTGGGCAACATAAGAAATGAGTACGAAGACATTGAAGTGCATTGTTGGCGAGTTGATAGATGAAATTAAGGCAAAGTGAATATTGACGAGTACATAGATGAAAATAAAGACGAAGCAAATGATTTTGCGTATGAATAGATGAAATGAAGACGAAGCGAATAGTTTGCCGGTATGTGCAGTTTAAAAAACATAATAACTCAAGTACGTGGATAGATTAAAAGAGAATGAGCGACTAGTTGGGGAGTAGTCAGATATTGAACGAATGGGGGGGGGAAGAGAAAACACATGCTGTGTGTAGACAGATTAAAAACGAAGACAGAGCGAATAATTAGGATACAAATACAATTAAAACGGATATACAAGAATGTTTATGAGTAGATAGAAACGAATATTCAGGTGGAAGATAAATTAAGATGGATTACAAGCATTAGTTTATGGCAGGTACAACGAAAACGTTCGGACAGCTAGCGAGTGGATGGGTTTAAAAGGAAGTTAAGGGGCCAAAGTTTTGCAACTGGTCAATAAGAAAACTGAACGTAAGCAAGGAGACAGGCGAGTATTCACATCAAAACTGATGATAAGCGAAGAGTTCGGGCTAGACATTAAACAATGACAATTAAAGCGAAGAGTTGACGTGTGAAGATGAACGATTAAAGAGAATAGTTAACGAGTACACAGGCGACAACGAAGGAAGTGAGCTGCCAGAACTAAGACTTCAAAGAATAGGAAGGAGCTGGTAAATGAAAGGACAGGTTAAAGTGCAAATTGAAACGAATTGTTGGCGACATCGACCTTCACTGAAGATTAAGCGAAGAATGCTGATAAGAATAACTGCAAAAGAAGATAGCCCACAATAGGAGCTGGGTTCATATGTTGAACGATGCGATGAACTTACTCTTCTGTGGTAGACATCTAGGGAGCGGAGGACGCACGTTGCTGACGATGTGTGACGTCGAGGGAGGGGAGGGTAGCACCGTGGGCACTTACGTCATTCAGGATACACAGCACCTATCACCCCCATAACCCCGTCCTCGCTGGGCTTATGCCCTCTCTGGCTTACGCTGGCACTGTCAACACACCACAGCGAGACTGCATTCTACACAAGCGTACATACCTCATACTCACACACACACACACACACACACACACACACACCCACTCACACACACACAAGTACGCACGCACACACACACACACACACAAACACACACACCCACACACTACACACTCGGGCCCGAACCGGGGTGATAACATTGATTCATTTTTATTGACGTTAGATATGCAATCTATTGAGAGAAAAAATAAAAGTTCGAATTAGCTGCACTGTTATAAAATCGTCTGTTTACTGTTTAGCGAACTTTCAAAAGAAAAGAAAAGCGCGGACTTACATAAAAAACAAACAATTGGACAAACATGACAACTAATAGTATAAATAAAGCGAAACAGAATGATGGGATCATTAAAAAAGTGCATTTACATTTATAGATAAGGTTACTTTTTACGGTTGCATAAAAACTTGGTAGACCATATCCTAATATATCCTATATATATATATATAAATATATATATATATATATATATATATATGTACAGAGTGACACAGATGGATAAATGAATGGCAAGGAATTGACTGAGGACAGTGCAAGAGTGAATATTTTTAATGATACAGTGTTTATAAGTTGTAATATGTGATTTATTTATAATGGCCACCACACACAAATTTTCCTTGTTTTCTATGAGGACAAATAAACATATCGTGTATCGTGTATCGTGTTTACAAGCCATAGAATATCGCAACACTATATGTACCCAAATGCAAATTAAAGAGTCACAAGCCACAGAACGGGTCTAAGAAGTGCAAACAAAGTGATTTATAGCATAAAAGATTATTCCATACCATGAAAGATTGAAATTACTTACTAGCTACCATCCACTTAAGCACGAGAAGGTGTAAGAGGAGATGATACAATCGTACAAGACTATTAATGGGTTTTGACGATTGTTAATTAGCATGTTAGTTTGTACTCAAAGTGTAAGGACTTTAACTAGGAAACAGTTACAAGACAAAATATTTAAACAAATATTCCAGAACACTCTTTAAAAAGGTTTAATTTAGTAACAGATTAACAAATTATTGGGAACAAACTAACAAAAATTATTAAACGATGCACTAGCATAAATATTTTGAAGAACATAGTAGATCCACATAAAAAGTTTTATTGACAAAACAACATACGAACTTTGGTGGATAAAATGTCTGAGTAGTCAACGACCGGACCAACAACAAAAAGGAATAAAAATCTGGAGGGGCATAAAAAGCCCAAAAATGGCTACGTTGTATATATAACAACGCCCCATATCTGTCCTGATTCTGATCCTGAAAGCACTTTCAAAAAAAAAAAAAAAACAGTCATACTCCCCGTTTCTGTTGTTTGTTGTTGTTGTTGTATCAATTTGCTTATTTTTGAGTTGCACTTTTGGTTGACAATTCTGATCTGAAATAGATTGCATGGAAATTGAAATAGTTGTTCTTACCGTGTGTCGCTGTATTTGATAGTACTGCATTTGATGAACCTTCTAGAGTGTAAATAAAAAGTATCTAAAAATCTATGTTCACATTTAATTCTTTGCAATTCTCATTTTCCTGACATGTTGTCTCTTTCAATGTAATCTGCGATTTCAAGGCTATGCTAGATCCAGAGTATAGGCCTAACTACAATCAGTTAAAAAATCTATATGGGAGTTGAGAAATGCACTTTACGCATATTCTGCTGTGAAACACAGTGCGCAATCACTATTGGATCAGCAGCAACAAAACTGTTGTTCATGACCAACGTTGTTGTTACCGTTTTCAACGTATCTTCACATACTTGTCCATACACGGTGGACGGACTCGATACAAGTGGATTTGTCTTAAAGATGCTGCCTTTTGGGCGCAAAAATAAAAAAGTCACGTATTTATGAGGCAATGATCGCGACGACAGAAGTTCATTTGAGTCATTCATTAGTAGCTCGTTATGCTTTCTCGACGCACGCGCGCGACACACACACACACACACACACACAACACACATTGGTTTCTTTCCCCATTTTTGTTTTTTATCGACCCCTTTAAAATTCCCTGGATGTGTGAAATAGTTTACCCCCCCCCCACCCCCCCACCCCACCCCTTTTGCTTTTTGTTTGGCGGGAACAGAAATCTCTTTAGGGTTTTTTTTGTTTGTTTTGTTTTGTTTTTTTTTCCCCAGTATCTGAATGCCTTTGTCTGGTATTGTGACCATTTGGACGTACGTACATCAAAAGCTTTTTTTCTTTGGGAAAATCCCCCCCCCCTCCCTCCCCCCCCCCCCCCCTCTTACCCAACTTCTTTTTTGATGATATACCTTTGGAGCCGCTTATAAACTGCAACTAAAGGTTTTTTCAAAATTCTTCAAATGTCCGCTTTATTATTGATTATGAATTATGAGCGAAGTAATTTTTGAAAAAAAATTTTCTTCCCATTTAAGCCTCCATGCGGGGTATCACATTTTATAAAATGGTTTTGATTGTAGCTTGTGCTTTCACTGATCCCACCTTGGGGTTACAGGGGATGGAAGAAAAGGGGGAGGGTGGAGGGTAGGGGAAGCCGGGGGGAAGGAAGGAGGGTGGGTGAGTAGCCTGGTTCTTAGGATGAGGGGAGGGTGGGGAATTCACCTACATACGCACACAAACTTGTGGGTACGCGCGCATTTTTCCCCTTTTCCCTTTTTTTTCTTTTTTTTTTTTTTTTTTTCCTTTCTTTTTTTCTTTTTGTTTTCTTCTTTTTTATCAAAATTTCTTGCGTCTTTTGGGGACAAGTCAAGAGAGGAAAGTAATTTGCGCGTCAGATTACATTTTAAAAAACATCACTCCCCCAAGCACCTTCCACCTTCTAGATTGGGGGGAAAAGTGCAATTGTGTTTAACCCCCAAAGCAATGCACACGACGCATCGGTAAAGGAAGACAAAAGAGCGAGAGGAGAGGTCCCAACAAGACTGGCTTGCCCCTTTAATTCCGTCGTACCCAATTTGGTAAGGGATTTTAAACGTCCCGAGTGGATTAGGCGACAATTTTTTGGAAGGTACGAATATCTAAAGTTTAATTTTCATTAAAAAATCCCCCCATGCTTTTTCCCCTACCTCCGCCACCAATTTCTTTTTTTGGTATATGTACTTCTTTGGAATTCTGTCTTGAAGTGCAAATGGGGCCGGAATAGCTCTTGGGAAGCGCCAAAATCGTGATCCTGGGGTTGCGGGTTCGAATTTGGGTCAGGGGGATTTTTCCCTCGGGTTAAACATTTTGTTCTGACCCCACCCCCATGCAGCCTTCGAAGAAAAATAAACCGAGGTTCCCTGTGTGAACGCACGCACTCTTGCACACACGTCAAACCCCATCACCAACTTTGGGGAAGAAAAGGGCCAGTTTGGCCGTTGGTAGGTGACACGTTACACATACATGCATTTCCCCGAGGGAGTATGGCTGTTTTAATGGGGAAAAAAAAAAAAAGGTCTACACACAAACCCACTCCCTTTCTATACAGGCATGCCGCAGGAGTATCAGTTTCTACGAGAAAGAAAGGAGGAAAAACTATAAAATAGGCATTCTGGCTCACCCACCTCCGCCAGCTCCAACCGGCTAAAGCCGGTTCGCTGTTGCTCCGCCGGCTTACCCAGAATGCCTATTTTATAGTTCTCTAATAGTAAACACTTTACAAACATACATAATGTGTAGGATTATCTGTTTTTAACACTAATTTAGAAAACTTTTGAGACTTAAGTTTTTGCTTAATCCTTCGTTTTCTTGATCGTCTTCAATAACATCATTTTCACGCATACATTCATCAAATGCGTCTCTGTCTTTCATGTGGAATAAAACCACTTGTCTTTAATTGCTCTCTAAAGTCTTTTAAAACTGAGTTATATTTTTGACATAAAATCCACACACTTATCCCAGCATGTCTTCCACTGAAAGCTAGTTTTGATAAAGTGTTTCTTTTTTTGACTATATCCTTTTCTGCCGAACAATCATCTATAATAAATAAGTCTGCGTTCCCTCAAACGTTTAAAAAATGTTCTAAGCACTCGCTAAGTTTATTGCTAGGATCAACTAATAGATTCATCATCTGTCCATATAACCTTCTGTCGTGATATGCTTTGTTCCATTTAAGTGTTGGGCAGAAAATTACTATATGATCAAAATTAATAACGATAAACTGTTTGTATAGGTCGAGGACAAATATTGTTTTTCCACAACCAGTCTGTCCACAAATCATGAACAATGAGGGGTTTTTGTCATAAAGTTTAACTCGGCATTGACACCAAGTGTCTGCTCCATAGTTTTAAAACAGAATTTAATCTAATCCAGTTATTGTTTTTATCATACTCTCTGTCAAAAACTTGTTCAGTATAATAAAAACCTATAAGGCCCAAATGTGTAAGATTAATCCAGTTTCAGTTCTGTAAGATCGTTCTATTTAGACTAATATCAATTTTGTTGCTTGTTGTTATGACCTTAATATCCTCGCCATTGTAAAGAACGACGACAGTAACTTTAAGTTTGTCAACGTCTAAGTTTTGCCAGCTAATAAGAATTCCTTTCATAAGATTGTCACTGACGCCCAGGCTCCATTTCTCGCCTCATCTTTTAAGACAGAAATTTTAAATATCATTGTGAACGTGTCTCCTAATTTTGTGCGTGGAATGAACTGTAATTTTGTAGAAGCTTTCTTTAAAACCGATTCTCTTCTGTGGAGGATGTACTGTTTGTCCCCAAACGGCTTTATTTCGATCTCTTTCCGACTGTTGTCCTCTGGCATAAGACTTACATGTAAAGGGCCAGAGTTCAATGCTTTTCTGAAACTTTTTTGACGGTCAAAATGTAAATGGGCTTAAGAATTCAAATTTTTATGTCCCATTTTAAATATGGTTCTAAGTGCCATTTGTTGTCAGTTTTTCGAACTATTTTATATTCATACTGACCCGCATTATTTGCTTCTAGATTGCGTAGTTTTTCTAGTTTAGGAAACTTTTTGTTGTCGCAACCTCTTTGCGCTTATAATAACCATCTTTAGTGTACTCAAAACCATATAAAGTGCCTATCTCACCGTTTTGTTCAAAGTCCTCAACGTCTGCAAGGTCTTTTATTCTAAAGTTACACACCTCTCAGGCGCTAATGTGACCCCCGAATCGTCTGGTCCACGTGACATTTTTTAAAACAACGTATTATTTTATTTCCAAAACAATGTGCAGGCTGTCACATTTGACGACTTTTCCTGTTTGGTCTTTGATTTTTATATTAAATGATCTGACCCTCCCACAAGCTAATCTTTTAAACTGTAAATTAGGGAATCGTATAATTTCATAATCGCAATATGCAGCTTTCCCTGATGGAAGAGCTCTTAAAACAGTTGAGGGCCTTCCATCATATAAGTTTTCATCAGTGCTCAGCTCGTCCAAAGAACATAGAGTAATGAATGAATGCAAGATCGAGCGGATATTTCTCCTCATAAGTAGTTTTGTCTGTGTAACTATAAAATCATAAATAGACATTTCGTAGTTTGCAAAGCCTAACATTTTAGCTAGCTCTCATCAAAAAGTAGTAACTACTTCTTCTTCTTCAGGTTTGAATGTCAACATTATTTTCAAATTTGCATTGTTAAGTTTGAGAGTAATGTCGAAGTTACTCATTGCTTCTTTTAGCGAGCAAAACCGTAATAACCATCAGGTATGGTTAACTGGCTAACTAAGTTTCCTCTATTGTCAATTTTTTGTAATCTTATTATTTTCTTGGATTATTATATTAAACCATACGACTTTGTAAAAATTTCATGGAGTGCGACCCTTTGGGTTCCGCAGTTATTATCAATGCATATTCTAAAAACGAGGACTGTCTTGATTTGTTATTGTTACAAACATTTTTAAAACAAATTTAAAAATGAGTGCATTCAAATATACTAATGCAAAATATTCTGTTGGGCCGCACTACATCTAAAAATATAACAACTGATACCTCGACATTTCTGTGACTCAGTCTGACGCTTTCAAGTAAAGGTTAGTACTCCATTGGATCGTTATCTTAACCCTCCTATAAAAACGACTACATCCCGAAAGTGTGGTTCAGTCATCCGATGCAGTTTTATCAGAACAGTTAAACTTTGCTGTGTTTTGTGCATCAACTGGGTGTGGAGTGTCGTATGCTGATCATTTAAATCATCCTGATCCTTTGGTGAGGTCAGTGTATAGATTTCATTTTTATTACACCTTCAGACGTATTTTATCTGAACTGCAAGCGCCATTCCCAAATGACAAAACGTTTAATCCATTCAGCAACAGATAGATTACAAGGCTTTTGAAAGGATCTGTAACGAATTTGATATTGACCCAAAGACAGACTTTAGACAAAAGTTGGATCTTAATCATGGTTTAGGCACCTTTATTATTGGGGGTGCACAGAAAGTATAACTATGATTGGAATCCTCCTTACACATCTTTCTCTTAGGCACAACTGTTCACTCGGGTCCATAGAGCAAGAGCATAAAAAAGCTTGGACAACATTTATTTTGGATACATTCTAAGGCTAACAAAAGCGGGAATAGAACGAATAAACGACTCTATTCGTACTTATGTTTGGTGTTTGCTAGGTTCGCAAGCACAAACGAGATCAAACATAATTGATCCTTCTACTGGCTTTGACGCCCAAAAACAGTATTTAGCAAATTTAGAGGATCTATTAATTCTGCAATTGATTTGCCTTCAAGTATTAAAAGGTACCAAAATGTTTTACAATTGCAAGATCGAAAGTAGACTTTGCTGTCGGCACTGGTTTTACATGCTGCCTTCTGACCTCAGACTCAGATAGGAACAATAATAAACTATAATAATGAAATCCTTGTGGCTGGTAAAGAAGAGAAGGTCGGAAAAAAAAAGACATAAATTTAAGCAGCAATAGCAATAAAAAAAGAACCCCACCAATCCCCGGAGCCCCAAACCCCTCAAAACCCCATCAAATCCCTGTGTCCAGAAATAATGGACCATGAATATGAAAAGACAGCACTTGTTATTGGATTAACTGCCTAGGATTACTTGGTCTTTATCTTACTATAAAGTAACCCAACTATTAAGACAACTAATGCCATAAGTGCTCAGCCATAAAGCCAACTACTTTACTTGCGGCAGACAAAAGCCAGCTAACGATCCTCCTATTATACCAGGCAAAGAATCTATTGCCTTACTGGCTAATTTTTTTAGTAAAGTTTGCAAGGTGATCGAGTTGTTTTTTACCATGATTTATCTGATGGGGTCTGGTGGCACTGCTCCCCCACCACGCCGCCTGTAATAGCCAACACACAGTGTACTTATTGCAAATCCTAAGGCTGTTATAACACTTGCAATGTGACCTTGCTCTCTAAACAGTGTTCTTATTCGTTCTGCTAGTTGTGTCTTCATATAAATTCTTTGGATAGTTTCTCTTATTCTGCTCACTTGAGTTGTAATTGTTCTCGGTTAGTAGACAGCACTTCAGTCTTGCTGATCTCTCTTGTTCAAGATCTTTTAGTCTTTGTGTTATTCTTTCTTTAACACCAGGTCCTAAGTTGTGGTCATCAGCCTCAACTAGTTTTTCTTTTTCTTTTTTATATGCTCATCTAGTTCACCCAGTTTTGCTAAATTGTTTGTTAATTCGCCTCTGATGCTTTCAAAGCATGATCAAGGGCGTTATTTCTTCATAGGTAGCGGCGGATCGTGCATAGTTTTTAATGCTTCTGAAAAACTGGTTTCTATTATTTCGTCTGCTGTTGGGCTTAAATCTTTAAGGGGTATGTTTTGTATTTGGTTATTGTTGGGAGTTTCTGTAGTGTGTTTTGAAGTTTAGCAACTGCCTCACTGTCTAATCTTCGCGTTTAGCAATCCCAAGGCGATTTTGATCGTCACACTGAGCTTTGTCTAATTGTAGTCTTTGCTAAAACTTTGATGGGTCTGGTTTAGTTGTAAGCTGAACAAGTTGTCCTTGCTCGTTTTTCACAACAAATGGTCATCTTTTGTTTCAAAATCATTAGGGTCTATAAATTCGGGAGGTTCTTGGCCTAAACTTTGATAAAATGATTTGACCTTACTTTCTGTTAATTCACGCCGCAATGATTGTAATGGAGTGTCAAAGGCGTCATTTCACTCATGTGTCTCCAGGATCAAAAACATCATTAATCTTCTTCTGCCATGTTTTTAAATAATTAACTTTTATTTTGTTTTATAAAAAAAATGTCACAAGCATATGGTTCGATTCTTGACCCGCATAGAAGACTGAAAGAGCCCTTTGGCGTGAAGGGAAATAAACAGAATATTATTGTTCCAAATAATCCATCTACTATTGATTCAGATCAAATTCTTACTGTTAAATTTCCAGACCTAGGAGCAGATGAAGTGATTGTGTCCGGGATCTGCACGGCTTACTTTAAAATAGAACTGATTCAGCAACAGACGCAAACAGGACAGTTGTACAGAATCTGGGACGGGCAATCGTTAAGAAAATTTCTATAAAACTTGAGGGGCAAGAAATATTTTCTTTACACAATGCAGACATATTTCTAATCTATTTGATCTATGGCTAACCGATAATGAAAGGGCCGATCTTGCGTTTCAAGGAATCGAAAATAACGAAGCACTAAAACACAGAATAGACGCCGAAGATGCTAAAGCGGTAACAAGTATGAAGCTGTAAGTTTGCTTGGAAATCGCTTTTCTATACCCTTGAGATTTTGAGTTGTTAAAAGCGCATGCGCCATACTTTCAGGAGCATTAAAAGACAGATTGTCATATGAACTAACTTTTAATGAATACAAACGTGTCATTAGATCACAGACATGATTCCAAGTACAGCATTTTCGACATCTCGTTAGAGTTTGACATTGTTAGCAACCCTAACTTAGCAAGGCTGATTGAGCAACAATATCAGTCAAAATTAGCAATATATTACGAAAGAGTGATTCATCATTCAAAATATCTAAAAGCGAGCAGACACTATATGGAACTTTAGTTTTAGCGCCGCAGCAAGATCCCTTAAAGGTATTTTATTGCTGTGTGAAGATGAAGAACCATTCAAAAGACAAAGTGAAAAGTTTATCAATCCTAAATAACGAAAGTACAATGTTCAATTGAGGGTAGTCCTAACCAAGTCTACGGTAGCGGGCTTAAACCTTATCATCATTTTGATGAAATAAGAAAATTGTTTGGAGGCGGCGAGGTCTAGAAATCCAACAGTAGACCTTGGTCTAAAGATCTACACCTTCACAGTGTTAGACTTGATGAATATTTAACAACGAAATACGGTTTATGGATTGACCTAAGGTCAACAGAGGATAATCAGTTGCATGGGAGTGGGAGAACAGTTAAAGACGTAATAAACATTCAAATTGATAAAGAAAAAGAGAGTGATAAACACTTAATGTACATTTGTTTTTAATATATGATGCGCAGCTGAATATTCAAGATAACAGATTAAAGATATCCAATACTAATTATTTTTATTTTAAAAAAGCATGTCTGTTACGCTTATCCAAAAGTGCCCAAAGAAGAGATACTGCTGCTGTAGACATAAAAACTTTCAGATTAACAAACATTACACAAATGCAACAAACTAGAGCAGGACCTTTCAAAATACAGCAAAACCAAACGAAGGTATTCTGCTGTCTTTAATGCTGTTACATATGTTAATACTGGAGCATCGATCATAGTGCTCTATCAGCAGGAACAAGTGTAGGTCTCTTAGCAACAGGCGTAGGTGCACCGGCAGCTTTACCTCTAGGTGGTTTGTCTTTAACTCTTGGCCTGTGTTCATTGGCTGTAAGTGCTGTCAGCAAAAAAATAAAAGCTAAACTCCAAAAGCACCAGCTATGGTTCAACTAATAACAGCTAAACTTAGTTCCTTCAAACTGATAATGATAAAGCACTTGCTGACTCAACATCACGGATGAAGAATTTAGTCGCCTACAGGCTGATTTTGAGGACTACAAAAGACAAAAGTTTGATCTTCAAAGAAAGGCAAGGGCAACTTTTTCTCAACAACCAGACACCGACCAGATAAAAAAGGAATGTTTAAAAAAAGTAAACGAAACATTAAACTCTGTTCTAAACAGCTCACATTAACAACCCCAAAGGGCGTTTTATACTTTAGTTTATGAGTCCAAGCACAAAAAGACCGTTGATATTGATTCTGATTAAGTTTTTTTTTTTAATTTAAATAAATATTTTGAGTTAGAAAAGAAACTCAACATGGATAAGATATATGAAGGTTCAGATGAATTGTTTGAAGCAATGCTCGAGGAAGAGCGTTTGTCAAAAGCTTTAAATGAGGTCGTTTTAGAAGTTATTGATCCAACAAAGTACAGGCAAGCGTTGTACACGCTATTTCTCAAGTTCCCAAGTAAACTAACAATAAACCCTCCAGTTAAAGTAAGGTTAGTTGTTTTAATCGACTATATAACAATAAACGAAGAAAATCTAGAAGTCTGGGTCTCAACTAAAACAGCAGACTATTCTTTCTCATAATGACTTAACACCGGTTGGGCAGATCAACTTCTTACACAGTTTAATGAAGCCTCTGAAGCAGCTAAAATGAGAGGCTCTGGTTGGTCAGAGGGTGAAGTCCTAGACATCAGATTAAGACACAGCTAAGTATGAGCCGATTGTAGGCAAGGTCTTACATTCCACTCCTCCACATTAGTTGCAAAGAAAGCAGTTTTGAACATAAAGAATTCAGACGACAAATGTTTTATGTGGTGCGTTCTTGCTAGGCTGCATCACGTTGCCAAAAATGCAGAGAGAGTATCTAACTATTTACAGTGGGCCAATGATCTTAACTTTAACGGCCTTGAATTCCTATGGCTGTAGACAAAATTGATCAGTTTGAAAAACAAAATCCACCAATAACTGTAATGTCTACACATGGTCTGAAGAAACCAACCTTCTGCCAATTAGAGTGTCAAAGAACAGTCCAACAATAGGCGAACCAACCAAAACTCATGTAGACTTACTCCTGATGCAAAGCCTTAATGGGTTGCACTACACTCTAATACGCACAATGAGTAGATTACTAGTGCATACTACAAAACAACATAGCAAACAAGAATTCTGTAGAAAATGTTTAACAAGAATTCCGTCCGTTCAAGCTGCGAGCGAACATATAAAACATTGTATTAGCCCAGTTGACTGTGATACAGAACTAATTACGCCGGAGAAGGCAGTAAAGTTAGTTTTAAGACTGGAAAACGGTTGCAAACTAGTCCCATATGTTGTTTACGCAGACTTCGAATCACTCATTGTTCCTTATGAAGGACCAACCCCACAGAAACTTCCTAAAACAGTTCTTAATGAGTAATCATCAGATTTGCTCATTTGCCTTCATCATTGTTTAGGTCGGATGGCGCCCATTCAAAGCCAGAATTATACAGAGGACCAAATGCTGCAAAATACTTCTTAAAACGCATGCAGCAAGTGCGTAATGCTGTTTCCTAATAATCTAAACTTATCTGAAATCTAATGACGCCTGAAGACCAACAACAGTATGACTCAGCCACTCACTGTTGATTTGTGGTGGCGCCTTGGTTGCCACGCAGAGAATCCAACAGTAAGAGACCATGATCACATTAGTGGAAAGTTTAGAGGAGCAGCACATAACAAATGCAATCTTCAACTAAGTTTGAACCAAAGACATGGAAGCTGCCTATATTTTTCACAACTTGCGAGGTTACGACTCTCACCTTATAATGCAAGCAGTAACCAGCGACTTCAGGGTGTCATGCATTGCACAGTCATCAGAAAGTACATGTGTTTCACTTTAAATAACATGTCTTTCTACGACTCTATGCAACACATGATGGGTTCATTAGAGTCACTGGCTATGTCCTTAAAGTCCTGCCCAATAACAGAAGAATATTTTGACCCAACTCTTGTTAGAAAGGGCGTTTACCCTTATGAGTACATGAACAGTTGGCAAAGGTTTGCGAAGATACACTTCCGCTAAAGGCGCGTTCTTTTAGTCTTAGAGGAAAGGACATCAGTGATTCTGATTTACCCATGCTCAAGATGCGTGGCAGAAGTTAAGTGTAAAACGATGGGAGACTATCATGATTCCTATTTAATGGCGGATACCTGTTTGTTGGCGGACGTCTTTGAAAATTATAGGAGACCTGCATGAAACATTACAGCCTTGGGATCCGCGCATTAATTTCTGCGCCGGGATGAGCTGGGGCGCTTTCTTAAAATTTACTGGAGTACAAATTGATTTATTGTCTGACCTGCCAATGCTTCAGATGATTGAAAACGGATTGCGTGGGGAATCAGTATGGCGTCGCACCATTACTGTAAAGCAAACAAAAATACTTGGACGACTATGAAACCAAGTAAAAGGTCTAACTATCTTATGTATTTAGATGCAAACAATCTGTATGGATGGGCAATGGCGCATCACTACCGTTACGTAACTTTAAAATGTACACAGGACTCAAAGACATTTAAAATTTTTAAAATGGCTTCAGAGTCTAGAAGCTGATCGAAAAGAGGTCTCATTCTAGAAGTTGATTTAGAATATCCTCATGAACTTTATGATTACCATAATGACTATCCATTAGCGGCAGAAAGTCTAAAAGTGGCAATGACAGAACCCCTAAACTTGTGCCTAATCTTCGTGCCAAAAAAAAATTAGTCTGTCATTACAGACTTCTTCAATTTTATTTAAGACATGGTTTGAAAGTTGACAGCTGTTCATCGTTAAATTGCCCTTTTTATCAAGAACAGTTCATGAAACCATACATAATGAAGAACACTGATCTCAGAACTAATCCACAGATGCTTCAGAAAAAGACTTTTTCAAGTTATGAACAACAGCTGTTTTGGAAAGACTATGGAAATCCGCACAAGCGTAAAGATGTTAGATTGGTCACCCAGAGAGAAAAGATGCAATTAAGTACTTCAAAACCCCAATTATCAGGCTTCAGAAGATTTCATGATCAGCTTTTTGGCATAATGATGAAAAAAAAGAAAGTCAAATTGGATAAGCCGTTTTTATTGGGTTTACTGTTTTAGAGCTGTCGAAGCTTTTTGATTGTTAGAATTTCTTTTTCGACTACTTTAAACCCTTGTATCCTGAGGGCCAAGTCTTTACACAGATACAGATTCCTTTGTAATCGACATCCCTACTGAAGATATCTAAAAAAGACATGGAATTAGAAGTAGCTAAAGGGCATGCGGGATGGTACGACACATCTGATTTTCCCTAAAGATTCGCCCTTTTCATTCAGATATTAACAAGAAGGTTTTAGGTTTAAAATGAAGGAATGAATTATCTGGAGGTGTGATCAAGGAGTTTGTTGGTTTAGGTCGAAAATGTACAGTCTTTCAAGCCAAAAAAAGTTGTTAAAAAGCAAAGGAAAATCTCGTAGTGTTGTGCAGTCAAGCATATCCATGACAACTTAAAAGAGCATTGTTTGGCAATAAGACTTTTCATCATGACAATTTAAACTCGATTAATTATGAGATAAAACAACGTTGTAACAAAAGTCTTTGAAGAAAAACACAAAAAAAAATTTTGTTAACAGAGTTTTTATTGCAAAGGGATTTGGGGCCAAACCTTTTTGGCGAAAAAACTGAGGGAGCTTCTAACCCATTCTGTGTTGCGAGAATTGTCAATCAGCTCTCTGGTACGGGTAGGAAAAAGCTTTCAGATAACTGTTTGTTAAAGTTTTCAACCAAACCCCGTGTTTTGTGAACCCCGGATTTTTTTTATGGGAACTTTTGGGTTTTTAACAATAATTTATTCACTTTCCTTTAAATTCTTTTCCATCATCGACTTGAATATGGAGGTAAGTTAAGGGTTCCCCGTTGATATCAGTTGTAAGCGACAGAACGCAGAAGCATCTTTTTTGGTTTAATGGGTTGCATC
>JAMYXO010000098.1:0-60000 GCA_033310375.1 Conus canariensis
CCATACGAAAGACAAACTGAAAAGTTTATTAATCCTAAAATAACGAAAGTACAATGTTCAATTGAGGGTAGTCCTAACCAAGTCTACGGTAGCGGGCTTAAACCTTATCATCATTTGATGAAATAAGAAAATATTTTGGAGGCGGGAGGTCTAGAAGTCCAACAGTAGACCTTGTGTCTAAAGATCTACACCTTCACAGTGTTAGACTTGATGAATATTTAACAACGAAATACGGTTTATGGATTGACCTAAGGTCAACAGAGGATAATCAGTTGCATGGGAGTGGGAGAACAGTTAAAGACGTAATAAACATTCAAATTGATAAAGAAAAAGAGAGTGATAAACCACTTAATGTATATTTGTTTTTAATATATGATGCGCAGCTGTATATTCAAGATAACAGATTAAAAGATATCCAATACTAAATTATTTTTATTTTTAAAAAAAGCATGTCTGTTCAGGTTTATCCAAAAGTGCCCAAAGAAGAGAACTCTGTTGCTGTAGACATAAAAACTTTCAGATTAACAAACATAACACAAATGCAAACCCAACTAGAGCAGGACCTTTCAAAATACAGTAAAACCAAACGAAGGTATTCTGCTGCCTTTAATGCTGTTACATATGTTAATACTGGAGCATCGATCACTAGTGCTTTAACAGCAGGAACAAGTGTAGGTCTCTTAGCAACAGGCATAGGTGCACCGGCAGCTTTACCTCTAGGCGGTTTGTCTTTAACTCTTGGCCTGTGTTCATTGGCTGTAAGTGCTGTCAGCAAAAAAATAAAAACTAAACTCCAAAAGCACACAGCTATGGTTCAACTAATAACAGCTAAACTTAGTTCCTTCAAACTGACAATAAATAAAGCACTTGCCGACTCGAACATCACGGATGAAGAATTTAGTCGCCTACAGGCTGATTTTGAGGACTACAAAAGACAAAAGTTTGATCTTCAAAGAAAGGCAAGGGCAACTTTTTCTCAACAACCAGACACCGACCAGATAAAAAAGGAATGCTTAAAAAAAGTAAACGAAACATTAAACTCTGTTCTAAACAGCTCACATTAACAACTCCAAAGGGCGTTTATACTTTAGTTTACGAGTCCAAGCACAAAAAGACCGTTGATATTGATTCTGATTAAGACGACTTTGGAGTCAATGTATTTTTTTTAATTTAAATAAATATGTTGAGTTAGAAAAGAAACTCAGCATGGATAAGATATATGAAGGTTCAGATGAATTGTTTGAAGCAATGTTCGAGGAAGAGCGTTTGTCAAAAGCTTTAAATGAGGTCGTTTTAGAAGTTATTGATCCAACAAACGTGGAGGCAAGCGTTGTACATGCTATTTCTCAAGTTCCAAGTAAACTAACAATAAACCCTCCAGTTAAAGTAAGGGTAGTTGTTTTAATCGACTATATAACAATAAACGAAGAAAATCTAGAAGTCTGGGTCTCAACTAAACAGCAGACTATTCTTTCTTATAATGACTTAACGCCTGATTGGGCAGAACAACTTCTTACTCAGTTTAATGAAGCCTCTGAAGCAGCTAAAATGAGAGGCTCTGGTTGGTCAGAGGGTGAAGTCCTAGACATCAGATTAAGACAAGCTAAGTATGAGCCAATTGTAGGCAAGTCTTACATTCCACTGCCTCCAACATTAGTTGCAAAACGAGCAGTTCTGAACATAAAGAATTTAGACGACAAATGTTTTATGTGGTGCGTTCTTGCTAGGCTGCATCACGTTGCCAAAAATGCAGAGAGAGTATCTAACTATTTGCAGTGGGCTAAGGATCTTAACTTTAACGGCCTTGAATTTCCTATGGCTGTAGACAAAATTGATCAGTTTGAAGAACAGAATCCGCCAATAACTGTTAATGTCTACACATGGTCTGAAGAAACCAACCTTCTGCCCATTAGAGTGTCTAAGAACAGCCCATCAATAGGCGAACCAACCAAACATCATGTAGACTTACTCCTGATGTCCAGCCATTCAGGATTGCATTACACGCTGATACGCACAATGAGTAGATTACTAGTGCATACTACAAAACACCATAGCAAACAAGAATTTTGTAGAAAATGTTTAACAAGAATTCCATCCGTTCAAGCTGCGAGTGAACATGTAAAACATTGTCTTAGTCCAGTTGACTGCAATACAGAACTAATTATGCCAAGAGAAGGCAGTAAGGTTAGTTTTAAGAATTACAAAAAACTCCAGAGGTCGCCATACGTTGTTTACGCAGACTTTGAATCGCTTATTGTTCCTTATGAAGGGCCAACCCTGCAGAAACTTCCAAAAACAGTTTTAATGAGTAATCATCAGATTTGTTCGTTTGCTTTCATCATTGTCAGGTCGGATGGCGCCCATTCAGAGCCAGAATTATATAGAGGACCTAATGCGGCTAGTAGATTTTTACAGCGCATGCAGCAAGTGCGTAATGCTTGTTCTAATAATCTGAATTTATCTGAAATCATGATGACGCCCGAAGACCAACAAAAATATGACTCAGCCACTCACTGTTGGATTTGTGGGGCAGCCTTAATGGCTGCCAGTTTAAATCCAACAGTAAGAGACCATGATCACATTAGCGGAAAGTTTAGAGGAGCAGCGCATAACAATTGCAATCTTCAACTAAAGTTTGATCCTAGGACTTGGAGACTTCCTATATTCTTTCATAACTTGCGAGGTTACGACTCTCATCTTATATTGCAAGCAGTAACTAGCGCCTTTAGGGTGTCATGCATTGCGCAGTCATCAGAAAAGTACATGTGTTTCACTTTAAATAATTTATCTTTTTATGACTCTATGCAACACCTGATGGGTTCATTAGAGTCACTGGCGGGATCCTTAAAGTCCTGCCCAATAACAGAACACTATTTTGACCCAACTCTTGTTAGAAAGGGCGTTTATCCTTATGAGTACATGAACAGCTGGGAAAGGTTTGACGAAGATACACTTCCGCCTAAAGGCGCGTTCTTTTCTAGTCTTAGAGGAAAGGACATCAGTGATTCTGATTACCAGCATGCTCAAGAAGCGTGGCAGAAGTTAGAGTGTAAAACGATGGGAGACTATCATGATTCCTATTTAATGGCGGATACCTGTTTGTTGGCGGACATCTTTGAAAATTACAGAAAGACCTGCATGAAACATTACAGCTTGGATCCCGCGCATTACATTTCTGCGCCCGGGATGAGCTGGGACGCTTTCTTAAAATATACAGGTGTACAGATTGACCTGTTGTCTGACCTGCCAATGCTTCAGATGATTGAAAACGGATTGCGTGGGGGAATCAGTATGGCGTCGCACCATTACTGTAAAGCAAACAACAAATACTTGGACGACTATGATCCAAGTAAAAGGTCTAACTATCTTATGTATTTAGATGCAAACAATCTGTATGGATGGGCTATGAGTCAATCACTTCCATTACGTAACTTTAAAATGTACACAGGACTCAAAGACATTCAAAAGTTTTTAAAATGGCTACCTACTCTAGAAGCTGATCGTAAAAGAGGTCTCATTCTAGAAGTTGATTTAGAATATCCTCATGAACTCCATGATTACCATAATGACTATCCATTAGCGGCAGAAACCCTAAAAGCGTCAATGACAGAACCGCCTAAACTTGTGCCTAATCTTCGAGACAAAAAAAATTATGTCTGTCATTACAGACTTCTTCAATTTTATTTAAGACATGGTTTAAAGTTGACAGCTGTTCATCGTATAATTGCTTTTGATCAAGAACAGTTCATGAAACCATACATCATGAAGAACACTGATCTCAGAACTAAAACCACAGATGCTTCAGAAAAAGACTTTTTCAAGTTGATGAACAACAGCTGTTTTGGAAAGACTATGGAAAATCCGCACAAGCGTAAAGATGTTAGATTGGTCACCAGAGAGAACGATGCAATTAAGCTAACTTCTAAACCTAATTATCAGGACTTCAGAAGATTTCATGATCAGCTTTTTGGCATAATGATGAAAAAAAAGAAAGTCAAATTGGACAAACCTGTTTTTATTGGGTTTACTGTTTTAGAGCTGTCGAAGCTTTTGATGTTAGAATTTCTTTACGACTACTTTAAACCCTTGTATCCAGAGTCCAGAGTTCTGTACACAGATACAGATTCTTTTGTAATCGACATCCCTACTGAAGATTTTTACAAAGACATGGAATTAGAAGTAGCAAAAGAGCATGCCGGATGGTACGACACATCTGATTACCCTAAAGATTCGCCTTTGCATTCAACTGTTAACAAGAAGGTTTTAGGTAAGATGAAGGATGAATTATCTGGTGTTGTGATCAAGGAGTTTGTTGGTTTGAGGTCGAAAATGTACAGTCTTTCAAGCCAAACAAAAGTTGTTAAAAAAGCAAAGGGAATATCTCGCAGTGTTGTGCAGTCAAGCATAACCCATGACAATTACAAAGAAGCATTGTTTGGCAATAAGACTTTTCATCATGACAATTACAAGCTGCGATCTAATCTGCATGAGATTAACACAACAGTTGTAACAAAACGGTCTCTTGACCGCACTAACACAAAAAGAGTATTTGTTAATCCAGAGTTTTCATATGCAATTGGCCATTGGAGAATAGTATAATCATATGGGCTTATATTTTTCAGCAATCGCACGTTCAATTATATCATCATCTAATTTAGCAAAATTAATATTATTTATTAATGCTAGATGTGCTTTAATTTTTTTTGCCAGTTCACGATATTCATATTCCCATACCCATAAATCAAAATCAAAGCTTTGGGTTTAAAGCGATTGTCTGGCGATTGTTCTAGCCAGGGATTGTCAATCTTCTCAAATACTTCTTTAATGATATACTGATGCTCAAATAAATCTTGCATTAATTTTAAAGACTTTCCCTTTGCCTTTTCTGCCATTTCCCTTTGAGCTTCCATTTTAAACTCAAATATATTTGCCTAAATTAAAATAGTTCTTGAAGCTTACCTATATCATCAACCAATTCAGAAAAATTTTTTCTCATGTTTGCTTGATGTGCACGAATTTTTTTTATCTTTTTAATATATTCTTGCTCCCAATCAAAATTTGAGGTTTTGTCTGGCATGACATGATCAATCGTCTTAAATGCTAGTCTAATAGCAAGATTACAATCAAATATTTCTCGTATTATTTCTAAGGACTCTTCCTTCACCATTCTTGCTTCCAGTGCCATTTTACGTAAGGATTCTTCCTTTTCCATTCTTGCCGCCATTTTAATTGAAATTAAAAAATAATTAAGCGACTGGAACTGTGTCTGGAGGGATTATCTGCAGTTCTTCTTTCACAAAAGATCTTTGAGGGGCAGGTCGTTTTGTTGTGTCAGTTTCTCGTAAATAATACACGGGCGGATTCATTTTCACAATTTTTTTAATCTCATATGGATCAACACTCCAAACTGGATCTGTTGCCCTGATGCGAGTGTCCCCTTCCGCTTCTCCCGGCGAATAAAGGTATCTCACTTTCAAACCAAATGGTAATAGTTTGCTTGATGAAGACTCTCCTTCAACAACATTTATTGTTTGTTTTCTGATTGCTTGTACTGGTTTTAGACCTTTAAATTCTTCATTATTCATTGCACGTAGAACTGAGGGCAGCCTTCTAACCCATTCTGTGTTGCGAGAATTGTCAATCAGCTCTCTGTGATACTGGTAGGAGAAAAGCCTTTCAGATAACTGTTTGTTAAAGTTTTCAACCAAACCCTGTGATCTGTGAACACCCGGAATGCCTCTTTTAATGGTAACTCTATGTTTTAACAATAATTGATTCACTTGTCCTTTAAATTCTTTCCCATCATCGACTTGAATCATGCGAGGATAAGTTAACGGGCCTCGTTGGTATATCAGCTGTATAGCGACAGCAACAGCAGAAGCACTCTTTTGTGTTAATGGTTCAGCATCTTTGTATCTTGAAGCTATATCAATGACTGTAAGTGCGTACTTAAATCTTTTTCGTCTAATCGTATCATGGGGTAAATATAAAAGATCCATTTGATGGGTGTCGTTTGGAGTTATATTCACAAAGTGTGGTCTTTGTATTTGTTTAGGCGCAGGTAAATAAATTTGCCAAATCGCTTGTTTAGATAACCATTCTTTTGCTGTTTGTTCACTGACTCCAGCTGCTTGGCTTAGCTTTTTAATTGCTGTTATTCCCTTCCAATATCCTTTTGGCGAATAATAGATCTTGTTCATTTTTTATTCAGCCAATATTATGCGCAACAAAATACACAACGGTCATGCCAAAAGCAATAAACAATATTTCTTGCATCTTTTGTTTTTCTGATGGTTGATAGTAATCGCTAAATTTTGGTGGGGGCAATGTCTCGATTGGCTTGCCTGTTACAAGATAATATTCTTTTATTGCTTGATCAACATCTTTAAATGTGTAAGCTGCATGCCCCTGTTTTTTCAGTTCATCGTTAATAAAATCTAACTGCTCAATTCTCTGCTTTTCATACGCAGCTTGTGCTGCGGCTAGTTGCTCCATAGCTTTGTTATGTCTTTTCCTCTCGCCGTCATCCCGTAGTTTACTAAACGCGTAATTACTTCCACTAAAAGCAAGCGCATTCACCACAGCGCCGCCTATCATCATCACGAGTGAAGCCATTTTTATAAATGTATTTTTTAATTTTACATATTAATACTGTCTGGAATTATTCCTTGCTTAACTAGAAAATCTTTCGTAGCAAATGAAGCTGTAATAACAGCAATCAGCTTTGCTGAGTCTTCAAAGCCTAGTTTGCCAAGATCTGCTGGTTTTATTTTTAACAGGCTTTTACCAAGCATTGTGTATCCTACACTTAGGCCTCCAATAACAGCAGAATGGTATACGAGGTTAGTAATAGTTTTTTCGGTGCTCATTTTTAAAAAATAAAATAATATTTATTTATTAATAAAACATGAACTGCGATGATCTACTAAACGTTCCTGAACTTATGATTACAAATGATCAAGTTGATGACCAAGCTATTATGCCTAAAAAGGAAAGGCTGTATTCTTTGGCGGCGTGTGGAAAAACAAAACAGTACCTTGGAAATGAATTCAGCATAGAACAGATACAACAGATGTCGCCACAAGACATTGTAAAGTATCACAATAGGTATGAAGCGCAACTGGGGTCAAGAATGGTAAAAAGTGTTGGGCAAACGGCTCTTAGTTTGTACACTAAACTAGTTAGTAGATTTGCTCCCATTGATTCTGAACAAGATTTTATGTATGATTTAACGCAGGATCCAGTTTTAACAAAGTCATTAGAGTCTCTAGGATGTGATCTGTATTACAGATTTGGAACATTGTTATCGCCATTAATCATGGGATTAATTACTTTTAATCATATAGATTTTGTTTCCCTTCAAAATGACCGAGCCAGAAAATCAGCAGAAAACATTGATGGAGAAAGTGACCAGTAAAAAGCCTCCTCATCCTGGGCGTGTTGCGGCAGGAAAAAGATTAGCAGAGTGGAACAAACAAAAAAAATTAATGTTGCAATCACAGAATATAACTCATAATGAAAACATAACACCGCAACGCCAACAGTGTTGCCACAGCCAGCTGTAAATACACAAGTTGATTCAAGACCTACGACGCCAAAGTCGTCATGGATTATTTGGATTAAAAGAGTTAGCATTTTTGGCGTCATTGCTGTTGGTGGGGGTGGTTATTACGTTTATAAAACATATAAACAACGCCAGCAAAAACCAAAGCAGTCAAAAAAATCTCAACCACTAAATACAGAAGCCAAACAAAAAAGCATGCCAGAACCGCCAACAACAAAAGATCATTTTGATCCATTTCAGATGGAATAATATTTCAAGAACTTAATAAATAATTATAAATTGACTTAAATAAGAACTTGGTTGTACATAGAGGATGACTTAAGTAAAAACTTAAAGTAACTTAAGTTAAGAACTTGAGGTAACTTGATTAAAAACTTAAGGTAACTTGATTAAGAACTAGATTAAGAACTTGGGGTAACTTGATTAAGAACTTGGGGTGACTTAATTAAGGACTTGGGGTAACTTAATTAAGGACTTGGGGTGACTTAATTAAGAACTTAATTAAGGACTTGGGGTGACTTAATTAAGGACTTGGGGTGACTTAATTAAGGACTTGGGGTGACTTAATTAAGGACTTGGGGCGAAAAGTGGAACTGGTAGGACCACTTCTCATTTGATATGTCAGCCACTTGCTTTGTGACTGAACAGGATGTGCGTGGGCGCTGTGCAGTGATTCGTTGTCGGGCTGGCCTGCAACTACTAGTTAAGCGCGATGAAGAACAGAGAAAGAGGCAGCTCACGCTATAGCAAAGAACGTGTTAGCGCACGCCCGCTGTGCAGACAGACCTATCATTTGGTGAATAGTTGACCGACCTTCCCTGACTGACTCAACACTTTAAACATTGCTGTTGTGTGCGCGCTGCTGTGTGTAAAAAATGTGTAGTCATTTGAAGTACTCCCTTCGTTGGATTAATAAACTAAGAAAGACGACAGAACTCTTTGAAAAATATCCAGAACTCGCAAATCTGACAATTTCTATGACACAAGCCATCGCGTTGACGCCAAAGATACATGCTGCTCTAAAAACCCACGCCGGTGTGGCAGCTGACTGGATGTGAAGAAGGTATGTACATTGTCAACTAACTGACTGTGTGCTGTGTTCTGTGTAAACAAAGGCCTCTTGTCTGTGTTAAGTCGTAAACCCCACACACCAACAAACCGACACGCACACTGAAAACGGCGAAGTGGTGGCTTCCCATTCGAGAATGTTCAAGAACATTTGTGACAAAGCGCACCGCGAGCCCGGTGAAACGCAGTAGGCGCGCGAGGCGTGTTTTATTGATTTTTAGGTCAGAACATAGGGAGACACACAGTTTGTAAACAGGACGCTCGGCCTGCTGACTTACTGCGTCGTTATAATTGTGTTGTCTTGGTCTTGCAAAAAAGCTGACAGTCAACCGACTGGTAGTACAGACTGTTTGGGGGAACGCAGACACTATTTATTATAGATGACTGTTCGGCCGAAACTGGCTTTCAGTGGAAGACATGCTGGGATAAGTGTGTGGATTTTATGTCAAAAATATAACTCAGTTTTAAAAGACTTTAGAGAACAATTAAAGACTGTAGTTTTATTCCACATGAAAGACAGAGACGCATTTGATGAATGTATGCGTGAAAATGATGTTATTGAAAACGATCAAGAAAAACGAAGGATTAAGCAAAAACTTAAGTCTCAAAAGTTTTCTAAATTAGTGTTAAAAACAGATAATCCTACACATTATGTATGTTTGTAAAGTGTTTACTATTAGAGAACTAGTAAACAGGCATTCTGGGTAACCCGCCAGAGCAACAGCGAAACCGGCTTCAGCCGGTTGGAGCTGGCGGAGGTGGGTGAGCCAGAATGCCTGTTTACTAGTTCTCTTGGTGACATTGAGCTGAAGGAATTTCCTGTCGCACTAGTCCACCAACTTGCCGACTGCCTCTCGGTACATGGTTTCATCAGAGTCGTGCATCAGCCCTGTAAGTGACGTGTCATCTGCCAACTTGGTCTGCAGACTGCATGCCTCCCTGGTGCGGCAGTCAGCTGTGTAGATGGTGAACAGGGCATGCGACAGAACACTCCCCTGTGGGGGCTCCTGCATTGGTCACCAGGACATCGGAGACAACCCGGCCAACTACGACTTGCTGTGGTCTGTCAGTCAGGAAGCTGAAGATCCATTTGATGATCTCTGGGTTAACAGCCATGGCCAGTAGTTTCCCGACGAGGTGATGGGGCTGAATGGTGTTGAAAGCACTTGAAACCTCCACAGACAGAACCCTGGCGAACGTCCCGAGCCTATCAGGGTGCTGGTGGAAGTGGTGCAGCATTGTCTGGATGGCATCTTCTGTGCTCCTACCTCTGGTGTAGGCGAACTGCAGTGGATCTTGATGGTCTTCAGTTTCTCCCCTGAGATGCTTGAGGACAATTTCCTCAGTACATTTCATGGGGACTGATGTTAGCGCCACTGGTCTGTAGTCGTTGAGCTGACTGATCACTTTCTTCTTTGGCACAGGAATGATTGTGGATGACCTCCATAATCGCGAAACATGGCCTTCCTGAAATGCTCGCTGGAACAGCTCTCTGAAGACATGGGCCAAGGAGTTGCTGCAGGTTTTCAGAGTCCTACTGCTGATGCTATCCGGACCAGAGGCACTTCTGACATTCAGCTTCCTGAACAGTCGGCGGACTTCCTCTTCATTGATGGTCACTGGGGATCCAGGGATCTGGGGCACTGTGTCCATGGCCCGCTGCTGCTCAATGCTGAAGTCCCGCTGGTCAAAACGTGTGTAGAACACATTCAGTACATTGGCCAATCTCCTCTCGTCATCTGCTCTCAGTTCAGCTTTCTTGGGCCTGTACCCTGTTATGGCAGAGATGTTCTGCCAGCACTTCCTGGAGTCACCTTGCCGGAAGTTGTCCTCGAGTTTTGCAGAGTACTTCTTCTCCTCCCTGATCCTCTTGTCGATCTTCTTCTAGGTGAGCTGCATATTCCTGGTGTCCTTTTCTTTCAGAGCTGACTTTCTCTCTTTCAGCAGCTGTTTCAGGTCCTTGGTGATCCAGGGCTTGGAGTTGGGTACAGCTTGATCTCCATTGTCTGTAGTACCATGCCCACGCAAAAGTTGATGTAGCTGGAGATCACGTCAGTTGTCTTGCCTAGTGGGCTCTCATCGTCCAGAAACACACCCCAGTCTGTTTATTCAAAACAGGCGTGTGTGTGTGTGTGTGTGTGTGTGTGTGTGTGTGTGTGTGTGTGTGTGTGTGTGTGTGTGTGTGTGCATACATGCATGCGTACGCAGCTGCATATATTTGTGCCTGTCCGTACGTCGGAGCGTACTACTATAATTTTTTTGTGGTTATTTCCCTTTCTGTGGCCCAACTCATATCTGCAGGACTCTCATCCACAGTGTGATTTGAAGCTGCCCTGATGTTAAAACAGCAAAATAGCAACAACAACAACAAATTTAAGTAAAAAAAAAGAGGACTGCCAAGAATCTATATTCTCTTCCCTTTAATTCAGTTGACGTGTAGAAACACTACTTTATACAGCAAAGGAATGAATCTGAAGTTATTAATGAAAAAAAAAACCCTACTTCTCCTGTCTGAAAATGTTCAACTTTTTTTTTCGATAGAAAGTGTTTTCAGTTGTAATGAATTCGCTGAGTGATCATGCATCCCCGTTAGATCAACTCCAAGCATCAGTGGCATTGTCGCTGGGCCACATATTTCGCCCCTTTTACTACGTGTGGTTAAAATGAACTCTGTAGTGTTTGTGCAATCTTTGCTGACAGAGCGCGCATAAAAGGAAGAAAACAAAACTGACAGTGAGATGACTGCAGGCGGAAACTGACACAAACCTAACAGAGAAAGGACTGTTCTGTACGTTGGACAAGAAGAAAAAAAGATAGGGGCAACAAAAGACAAAACAAAACACGACGCGTTTCAAGACCTCTTTGGCCTTCTTCTTCAGGCAAGATTAACCAACACTTAGGACAATACGAAACAAAGAGCGAGCAATCAGCCACTTCTTTTCGTGTAACTACTGGGCGCAAAATTAATCCATTGAAGTCAGTTCACGCGTAGAAATATTAGTTTCGACAGCCAAGGGAAGGAATTAGATGATCTGATTCCAAATAATTACTTCCCTTGTCTGAAAATGGTCAGCATTTGTTTGAATAGAAACGTTTTCTTTTTGTCCTTTCTAATCAATTCGCTGATTGGGCGCAAAAGAAATCTATCAAAACATTAGTTTGTACTGCCAAGGAAATGAGTTAGAAGTTCTGAATCGAAAGAGTTAAAATGTCACATTTGTTGAATTTTGTTCTGTCTGCGATTGATATCGGAAGAAAAAAGAAAAAAAGAGAGAAAAGAAGGTACACAGGAAGAACGACAGAATGAAAGAAAGGGAGTACAGAAGACTGGAAGAGAGAAAGAAAGAAGGAAAGATCGATAGATAGAAAGAAAGACAGACATCAACAAACAAAAAAGAAAGAAATGCACACCAAAACAAGGCACAAATGACGCAAAGTTGCCATCCGTCTGTCTGGAGAGACAATGGTGTTGCGCCATGGATCAGTCAGTTGTGGAGTTGCAGCGCCCGCTGTGGCTGAAGAGCCTGATCCTCGAGCGGCAGTTGCTGCAGGTGAAGTCTCCGTCATCAGTGTCTGTGGGTGCCGACGCCATTCTTTGCCCGTCTGCGGTACCTCCGTTCTTCCCACTGGGCATCTCTCCTCTGCTCTGCTCTGCTTGCTTGATGCCGGCCTTGATGGTGGACCGCCAGCTGACCCGGTCTGAAGCTGCTGTCTCCAGGTCTGCTGGGTCGGGGTTGCCAAAGACAAACACAGAAATTTTCAATAACAACAACAAGAAGAAAAGTACAGAAAGAACGAAAGATAGACACGATGAGGATGTTTTCAAAGAAGAGAACAATAGACAGCAAAACAATGCAAAAATTGACAAGACATAGCCCAAACACAGAAAAAATATAGACAAAAACCCATAGAATAAACATAGAAATGGTCAATGAAGTACAAAAATAATGAAAGACGGACACGAGCAAGTTTTCAAACAAAAGAAACAAAACAAAACAAAACAAAAAACACAAACAAAAAGGAAAAAAAAAAAAAGAAAAAAAGAAAAGAACGAAAGAAAGGGAGAAAGAAATATACGACAAAACAACTCCAAAAAGGATACAAAGACATAAACTGAATTTTTGAACAGTAAAGTGTAGGAAAAATAATAAAGACGGACAAAGAAAAACTGAAGGTTTTTCAAGAAGAAGAAGAAGCTCAACAAGAGAATGTTTTTGGTTGCTTGCTTGTATTCATAAACTGGTTGAAAGGGTGCATCCAAGATCTGACCTTTGCTACTCTCTCTGTCTCTGTCTCTGTCTCTGTCTCTGTCTCTCTCTCTCTCTCTCTCTCTCTCTCTCTCTCTCTCTTGTGCTATTTTCGTAATAATTGATTGCGTCTATCTCCCATTGCTACCAAAAAAAAAAAGTTTTCATATGTGAGAACAGATATAGCAAACAAACAAACAAACAAAACTTGATTTGTGTGTCGTATCATTCATTCAAGAGTAGCGCTTACAATCTTTCTTATTCTGACATTTTGTGTGTGTGTGTGTGTGTGTGTGTGTGTGTGTGTGTGTGTGTATGTGTGTGTGTGTGTGTGTGTGTTCGTGCGTGTGCGTGTGTGTGTGTGTGTGTGTGTGTGTGTGTGTGTGTGTGTGTGTGTGTGTGCGCGCGCGTGTGTGCGCGCGCAAGCGCGCGGGCACGTGCATACATGCATGCGTCTGTAGCTGCATATATCTTTACCTGTTCGTATGTCGGAGTATACAACTATAATTCTTTTCTAGTTATTTCCCTTTCGGTGACCGAACTCATATCTGCGGGTCTCTCTTCCACAGTGTGATTTAAAGACAGCAAAATAGCAACAACAAGAAATTGAAAAAAAAGAAAAAAAGAAAGGTACTGGCAAGAATCTATATCCTCCTCCCTTTAATGCAGTTCACGCGTAGATACACTATGCGTAGATACACTACTTGCTTGAAGGGGGCTTCTCTTCTGAGGACTCTCTGCTGCCACGCTCTCCACGAGTTTCTTTCTACTGATGCATGGGTAAACCATTGACTTCCGGGAATAGGCCGGAGGACGTCCGGGAAAGACCGGAGGACACTGGGAAAGACCAGAACCAAGGGCTCTGTGGGCTGGCTCCCCACTTTGCCTTAAACATGTGGCTACTAAAATAAAAGGAAAAGATGCTCCCAGGATTCACTGAAAGGGGGAGAGAATGATGAATCCATCGGTGCTCAACCAATTATGACTGCAAATCCCAAACGGACTATGAACATGGACCAAATGGAATATCCATGTGTCTGTGGAAAGCGTTTCGCTACCACCCGTGGCATGAAGATCCACAGAACAAAGATGGGATGTGTGAAGACTCATCTGAATGAGCAGCAGCGCACTGCATCAGCAGATAAGACGTCGGAAGACCAAGGCCAGGATTTAAACCACAGTGCCAAGGACATCCACGCTGTTGGTTCGGATGAGGAATTTGCACAGGCCCTCGATGCCAGGCGCCTGAAACTCAACCTGCCACGAGCAAACGAAACTGAAGATTGGGAGAAACTGGATGCAAAAATCGTCCAAAGACTCGATGCACTGATAGGGAAAAGCACCCTGGAACACAAACTAGCCACATATGGGGACATTGTGTATGCCACATGTAGAGACGCCTATGGAGCAAAACTACCCAAAGCGAAAACACCTCCAAAGAAATCCAGACGCCAAGAAAAGATGGACAAGATCAGGGTCCAAAAGAAAAACCTCAAGATGCAAATGAAGACCGCACTGCCAGCTGAAAAACAAGGCTTGGAAAAACTGTGGAAAGACCTGAAAGAAAAACACAGTGCCCTCAGCAAAGCGGAATCTGCGAGGAAGAGGAAGAGCAAAAAGAAGAAGACACAAGAGCGCTTCTTCAGAGACCCCTTCCAGTTTGCCAGAACACTGTTTGAGCAGCCAAAATCTGGGACCCTAAGTGTGGACAAAGGAGTTCTTGAGCAGCATCTGAGGAAAACATACTCTGACCCACAGAGCAAAGCACCACTCGACATTCAAGGTCTGGTGTGGCCAACCAACCCTGAGGAACAGTTCAATGGCAAGCCTCCAACGTTGGCGGAAATCAAGAAGGTGGTCGACAAAGCCAGAGCCAAATCATCACCAGGGCCAAACGGAATACCTTACCAGCTTTACAAGAAATGTCCCAAGGTGCTGGAGTGGCTCCACAGGCTGCTGCGATCGGCTTGGAGAAACCAGAAGATCAGCGGCCAGTGGATGACGGCAGATGGTGTGTACATCCCCAAAGAGCAAAACTCAAGTGACATTAGCCAGTTCAGGCCAATATCACTACTGAACGTCGAAGGGAAAATCTTCTTCTCTGTCATGGCAGCAAGGCTGACCAAGTACCTGATGGAAAACAAGTACTTGGATGTGTCAGTCCAGAAAGGTGGCATCCCAGGCGTGGCGGGCTGTGTAGAACACGCCACAATGATCTGGGACGCAATCCAAAAAGCAAAAACAGAAAAGAGAGACCTGGACGTAGTGTGGCTTGATCTGGCAAACGCATATGGATCTGTGCCCCATGAGATGATACAGTTGGCTCTTGAGATGTACCATGTGCCAAAGAACATCCGCGACATGCTCAAGAAGTACTTCAATGGCTTCTCAATGCGGTTCTCTACCAAGGAGTACACAACAGACTGGATCAACTTGGAAGTGGGTATTGCAATGGGCTGTGCAATTTCCCCAATACTGTTCGTGCTGGCAATGGAACTCATCTTGAAAGCAGCAACAAACAACGCGAGACAAACAGACCTTGGCGATGGATACAAGATGCCTCCTCTCAAGGCCTTCATGGATGACACTACAGTGATTTCATCCAGAGAAGACGAGACACGTCATGTGCTGGAGAGGCTGGACGACATAGTTGCCTCATCCAGAATGAAGTTCAAGCCAAAGAAATCACGGAGTCTCTCACTGAGGAAAGGAAAAGTGGCCGGATCTGTGGTCTTCAGTGTTGCCAACCAGGCCATTCCAACAGTCACAGAAGAACCAGTCAAGAGCCTTGGAAGATGGTATGATGATACGCTGAAAGACACACAAAGAGCAAAAGAAACCAAGCAGATGGCGGAGGAAGGCTTGGAGACCATTGACCAGTGTGGGCTCCCTGGCAAATACAAGGTCTGGTGTCTGCAGTTCATGCTGATACCAAAGCTGCTATGGCCTCTGATGATATACGACATCTGCACCAGCATAGTGGAGGCAATGGAAGCCAAAATCAACAAGTTCACAAGGAAATGGCTTGGTGTCCCACCCTGTCTCACTGACATAGCGCTGTACTGTCGCCAAGCAAAGCTGAAACTACCCCTGAAATCCATCCTGGAGGAATACAAAGCAGGGAAGATCAGACTTCAAAGCATGCTGGAGGACTCAGGAGACAAGGTGGTAGAAGCAATTAAGCCCCAGCTGAAGACAGGCAGAAAATGGAAAGTTCAAGAGGCGATGGATTCTGCAAAAGAAAGTCTGAAGATCAGAGAAATAACAGGACACACACAGACCAACAGACAGGGACTGGGGGTGACCAAAACTGAATGGTGGTCAAAGGCCAAAGGAAAAGCCAAAAGAGACATGATGATTCAGGAGATGAGAAAAGAAGAAGACCAAAAAAGACTCCAAAAAGCAGTCCAGCAGAGCCAGCAAGGGCAATGGACAACGTGGGAGAATGCACTCCAAAGAAGTCTCACTTGGAATGACATTTGGCACATGGCCCCTCTCAGGATCAGCTTCATTCTCAGATCTGCATATGACCTTCTGCCCTCAAATGCAAACCTGGTGAAGTGGGGGAAAACAGACGATCCTGCATGCCCCCTCTGCCATGAAAAACAAACAGTGGAGCATGTCCTAAGCTCATGTAAAGTAGCCCTGGCTCAAGGAAGGTATACATGGAGGCACAACCAAGTGCTCAAAGAAATTGTACAAGTAGTCTGGGCTAGTACCAACACCACAAAAGGGAAAATCAGGACTCCAAAAGCACCCGCAACATTCTTCACGGCAGGAGGCAGCAAATCATGGCCAAGAACAACAGTGCCACTCGAAACATGCAGGCAGAGTCTGCTGGACGGGGCAGATGACTGGGAGTGCACTGCAGACCTCCCAGAATGGAAGAGTCACCCAGAGATCATCAGCAAGAGTGGCATGAGACCAGACATAGTAGTCCACTCTAAGTCAACCAAGCAGCTGATCATGATCGAGCTCACGGTGCCATATGAGAACAGAATGGAGGCAGCTCAAATCTACAAGACTGAAAAGTATGCTGATCTGGCAAACAGCCTGAGGAGAGAAGGCTATCAGGTCAAAGTCCTCATTGCAGAAATTGGAGCTAGGGGGTTTGTAGGAACGTCTGCATACAGCCTCATGAAACAGCTCTCAGTTGCAGGGAAGGAAAAAACCAGAGCCCTGAAAGCAATGGCAGAAGCGGCAGAGAGGTGTTCAAGCTGGATCTGGTCAAGGAGGAACAAAAGTGAACTTCGTAAGGCTTAATTTCCCTACAAATATCAGGTGTCCCTGTGGCTCAGTGGTTAAAGCGCGAGTCATTAAGTGGAAAATGAGCATGTCCAGAGGGTCATGGGTTCGAATCCCAGCCATGGCTCGTCCCAAGATGGGAAAAAAAAGGGGCAGCAGAGGGACATCCGGAGTCATGAACCGGGTGTGGCCCAACCCCCCTAGAGTGTCAGGAGATAAGGGCCGAAACACTTGCTTGAAGGGGGCTTCTCTTCTGAGGACTCTCTGCTGCCACGCTCTCCACGAGTTTCTTTCTACTATATACAGCAAGGGAAGGAATTAGAAGTTCTGAATCAATAAAAATTATTTCCCCTTTCTGAAAATGGTCAACATTTTTTTTTCAATAGAAAGTGATTTCATTTCTAATAAATTCTTTGAATGACCATGCATTCCTGTGAGATCAACACCAACCATTAGTGGCATTGTCTTTGGGCCATATATTTCACCATTTTACTCTGTGTGGTTAAAATGAACTCTGTAGTGTTTGTGCAATCTTTGCTGACTGAGCGCACAAAAAAAAGAAAAAAAAAAAAAAAAAAAGAAAGTGAGGTGACTGCAGGCGGAAACTAACACAAACTTAACACAGAAATGACTGTTCCGTACGTTGGACAAGAAGAAGAGGAAGACAAAAAAAAAAGGGGGGGGGGGGGGGGGGGGGGGGGGCGGGGGGGTGGGGGGGGGGGGGAGGAAACAAATGACAAAACAAAACATGAAGCGTTTCGAGACCTCTTTGGCCTTCTTCTTCAGGCAAGATTAACCAACATTTGGGACAATTCGAAACGAAGAACATGCAATCAGTCACTTTCTTCTTGTAACTACTGGGCGCAAAATGAATCCATTTAAGTCAGTTCACGGTTAGAAATATTAGTTTATTCCGCCAAGGAATCGAATTACTTCCCTTGTCTGAATGGTCAGCATGTTGAATAGAACAGTTTTCTTTCGTTTATTTGTAATTCGCTGATTGCGCGAAAAATAAATCTATCAAAAACATTGGCTTATACAGCCAAGGGAATAAATTAGAATTTCTAAATCGAAAGAGTTTAAAAGTTTATATTTGTTGAATTTTGGTCTGTCTGCGATGGATATCCGAATCAAACACACACACACACACACACACACACACACACACACACACATACACACACACACACACCACACACACACACACACACACACACGCACGCACACACGCACGCACACACACAATGTTGCATGGCAACCTTCCAACTCAAAATGGATACGCTTATACGCCGTCTGTTCAATCCCCAGGCTACACCATTGCAGAAAACGGAGTATGTTGGTTATTCAATGGAACTCCTGGGCCACACGGATACGTTAGGTGTACCGTGCATAGACTGAGCTATGTACTGTTTCGGGGACAGGGTGCATTCCCACCCCCAGATGTGGATGCGTCCCACCTCTACCCAAATAACATCTGATACTGCCAGAACACATCAGTTTGGAGCCCAGTACAATCAACTATCAGAGAAAATCCTGTGTAGCAGAGGGTCATTGCACAGGTCACGGCCTGTACCCCCAATGCCTTCTCTACCTCCAACTGTAAAGGGATCAGGAGCCAGCACAGGCGTTGTGCTCACATTGACGTGACTACTGTCATACCATCATGCAGGGGCGGGGCAGGGAGGGAAGGAGTCGGGGGAGGGACTGCAGGCGGAAATGGAAACCTAGTTCCAAGATAAATGACTACACCACCGGACAAACCAATGACAAGGCAAACACGACGCCTTTCCAGACCTCTTGTGTCTTGTTCCTCAGGCAACATGAAACACCATTTGGGACCATTCAACACGAAAAACGAGCACTCACACACTTTTTTTCATCATGATGGGGCCAAAGTTACTGTGCTTCTTCGTACGCGTCGCGTTTTGTCATGTCATTTGTTTGTTTTGTTTGTTAAGCGGCATAGTCCTTTTATTGTTTTGAAAGAAAAGGCTGATTCAATCCCACAAAGAGCGATTCCAATGAAGATATTCCTGATCAACCCCAACCGAATTATTGCCCTTTGTTTTCTTGCAAGAATTTCTGCCCTTTTTTTTTTTTTTTTTAAAGGTTTCTTTCGTTGTTTTTCTCAACATCGATTCACTTCGTGCGCACGAAAGAAACGCACGAAAAGGTCTACAAATGGAGTGAACATAAAGCCGATTGTATTGAATCAGAGAGAATGAGTATGGACAATAAATATGAAGAGGGCAGCTGGAAGGGGCAGGGGGGTGGGGGGTGTCAAAAAGAGGAACGATTTAGTTCCGTTGAACCTTTATCTTGTGGTGGTGACTGATATCGTTACTGTGGTGGTTGCTGTTGCTATTGTTGCTATTGTTACGTGTCATTGTTCTGTGCATTTTCGCCACGCTGCTCATTAATGACGCTCTCCCATACACAAAAAACACTTTAGTTCATCCGAACACAGTCTCGTGGTGACCATCAGCAGATGAAATGGTCTGTTCGGGAGTTACCTTTCCCCTTACCTCCCCTGATTGATCAAACTTGGATTAGTTCGGGTCAACTCCTTCAAATGGGAATGCCTCAGAACCTATATCATTATTATGTCTACGTCGCTGAAGTCACACAAATGAATGTATTTGATTCTTTATGACTGTGTTGGACCGAAAAGCCTATATTTTCTAAACTAAACTGGCATTTTGCACGATCGATTTTGGCGTCATTTTTCATCGATCACCCGCCAGTTGAAATGGTTTATTTAGAAGTTACCTTCCCCCTTACCTCCCTTGATTGATGAATCTGGATTGTTTTGTGTCAACTCTTTAACATAAGTGCCTCGGAACCTATCTCATTACTATATATACATCGCTAAAATCGCAACAATGAATGTATTTTTATACCTTGGACCAAAAAGCCCATATTTTCCCTAAACTGTTTCTCGCACAATCAGTTTTGGCGCCATTTTTCATCTTCCACCGACCAAACCTGGACTACTTCTTGATTTCCCAAAAGTTTGTGAGAAAAACTGTCGAATCCGAAAACGTTCATTCCAAGTCAATTGCATAAGCTGTCATTTCGTGCATCGCATGCCTACGATCTCTTCCGTACAAGTTTGCGACTCTACGACATGACTGACGATGCCGACCTGTCTGGAACAGTCGTCTTCTTCGTTCCACTTTGTGTCATTGTCGGAGTTGTGCGCTAATTGTCACTCTACGAAATTCAGACTTCCCGATCGAAGTGTTGTTAATGACTCTATGTCCATGATAAAAACAACTGAAAATGTATTGACATTACTGGTCCATTTCCACAGAGTATTTTTCCATTGAAAACCGTATCCAGAGCTCATGTCGACAGCCAGGCGAGGAGGAAAGCCAAATGTGTTTGGTACTCCTTTTCAAAGACCAAGTTCTCCGCTCAGATACAGTCTTGGAGAAGCACATCTACAGGTGTGAACAGACTGAAACGCCTGCTGTTCAGTCATGACAAAAAGAGTTCATGCTGTTTGGTGTTTCTCATTGCAATAGAGAAGAATAGGACACAAACGCCTTCACAGTGCATTCATTCTCCGAATTTTAATCACCAACAATGTCATACAGCGACAACATTATCCAGCGTGACATGCTTCATATTATACCTTGGGTTCTGAAGTTGTCGTCCATAGTCTATGAATATGTTGGAATGCTTTGACCGGACGGCGAAGCAGAGAACACTGAAGCTACACAGAAAGCACCAACTTGTGTCAGTTCCTGCCTCAACAGGCCTGTTTGGTCTGCCTCACTGTGTTGCTGATGACACACACACACTCATACATATACGCACCTGCAAACAAAACACACACACACACACACACACACACACACACACACACACACACACACACGCACACACACACACCACACACACACTCACTCACACACACACACACACACACACACACACACACACACACACACACACACAGGAAGAAAGATAGAATGAAAGAAAGGGAGTACAGAAGACTGGAAGATAGAAAGAAAGAAGGAAAGATTGATAGATAGAAAGAAAGACAGACATCAACAAACAAAAAAGAAAGAAATGCACACCAAAACAAAGCACCAATGACACACAGTTACCATCCATCTGTCTGGAGAGACAATGGTGTTGCGCCATGGATCAGTCAGTTGTGGAGTTGCAGCGCCCGCTGTGGCTGAAGAGCCTGATCCTCGAGCGGCAGACTCTGTTGCAGTTGCTGCAGGTGAAGTCTCCGTCATCAGTGTCTGTGGGTGCCGACGCCATCCTTTGCCCATCTGCGGCACCTCTGTTCTTCCCACTGGGCCTCTCTCCTCCGCTCTGCTCTGCTTGCTTGATGCCGGCCTTGATGGTGGACCGCCAGCTGACCCGGTCTGAAGCTGCTGTCTCCAGGTCTACTGGTCGAGGTTGCCAAAGACAAACACAGAAATTTTCAATAACAACAAGAAGAAAAGTAAAGAAGGAATAGATACGATGAGCATGTTTTCAAAGAAGAGAAAAATAGACAACAAAACAAAGCAAAAATTGAGAATAAACATAGAAATGGTCAATGAAGTACAAAAATAATGAAAGACGGATCCGAGCAAGTTTTCAAACAAAAGAAACAAAAAAACACAAAAACAACAACAACAACAACAAAATAAATAAATAAAGAAAAGAAAAGAAAGAAAGAAAGAAAGAAAGAAAGAAAGAAAGAAAGGAAAGAAAGAAATATACGACAAAACAACTACAAAAAGGATACAAAGACATAAACTGAATTTTTGAACAGTAAAGTATAGGAAATATTATAAAAGATGGAGAAAGAAAAACTGAAGGTTTTTCAAGAAGAAGAAGAAGAAGAAGAAGAAGAAGAAGAATCTCAACAAGAGAATGTTTTTGGTTGCTTGCTTGTTTGTTTGTTTGTTCTCCTCGTGGGCAACAACAGTGTGCTGCACTCGCCTCCAGTCGATCTCGTCTGGCCTAACTTGCAGACTACACTAAGCTGCGTAGATCTTGTTCCGCTGGTTTCTCCCCGAATTTTCTTTTTCCCACCGGGAGGAGGACGACTACTTTGTCATAGAAATAACACCTCGGTCCAATGGGAACAGGTCAACCTCAAGCTCTCGCCCCGTACCGGCGGCAACGCAGATTTTTCTCTGTGTTAGATTTTTTCTCTGTGAGAGAGAGAGAGAGAGAGAGAGAGAGAGAGAGAGAGAGAGAGAGAGTGTGTGTGTGTGTGTGTCTGTGTGTCTGTGTGTTGTGCGTGTGTGTGTATTCGATTGCTTTTTTTGTGGGAAGGTGAAGATAATGCAGAGTACACTGCTTCCCCCGACCCCCCCCCCCCCCCCCCCCCCCCCTTCTGAACACGTGCATGCACGCTGTGTGCGTTCGCGCATGAATGCAGAAAGATGTACAAAGGCGGGTCTGTGCTTTGACCTACTCTCTTATTGGAGTCTAAATTGAATGCTACCACACAAAACAAAATTATACGTGTCAATGTTTGTTATGAACGTCCGATCAGGCATCTGGGAAGCAGGTTACTCTCACAGGACGTCTTTAAATGAGATAAAATTGTCAAAAGTTGCATGTCGCCAAAGAGGGTTAGTTTTTTTTTCAAATACACCTATGATGCTCTGTCAATCTACCTAAAGGTGTCTATTGCCTCAAATAAGCTTTGGTGGCTTGTAGTTTTCTCAAGTAAACTTGATGCTGACATTCAGATTGATACAGAAACACACGAATTTTTTAACCATTGTCGTCAAAACATTGTAATCTACGTTACTAAATGGCAATGGGTTTAAAAAGACTTAAAAGAAATCTTTTAACCAGACCCTAGTATATATCCTAAAACCAGAAGAAAACAAAAATCACATTTTAAAAACTTCCAATAAACTTAAAGGGGTCTTCACCCATAAATAGCATGTTTGGGTTGTTCAAAAGTATGATCGAGCGTGTTTCGATGTACGTGTTACTTTTCTTCTGGAACTCACTTCTATCCGTGTTTCGGGTCGTGCAAGTAGCCAAATCGTGACTCGCCACGGAGATTGCCGAGCACAGTACGGAAAGAGACGAGAATCCGGGATTCCGCAAGTGACGTATAAATGCCAAGACTATCGTGAATGAAAGACATGTCCCTAAAAGCTTTCGCTATGAGGACGTAAAAATCAACTATTTTCCGGCGATAATGGCAGATGCTCCCAGCTACGAGTCAAGTTCCAACGAAGAGGACATCGAACGTGAAATTTTCACTGAAGTGTTTGGAGTTCAGCCGTACCAGTTTGAACCTACAGCTCCTTGTACAGTACCACCTCCCTCGCCATCAGACGCTTGTGTTTCTTTCCAGGCAGTTCGACATTATTTTTACAGGTTGACCATATTATGTACATGTACACACATACGCACGACACAGATAGTACATGATATACACATGCACATACATACATCTGTTCACACACACACACACACACACACACACACACACACACACACACACACAACAAACACACACACACACACACACACACAACACACATTACCGTAGTATGTAAATAACTTTAAAAATGGTTATGTGATAAACCACATTTTCTTTCAGTTGTTTAGATCTATGAGATAATGCCTTTTCCTTTGCACAGGAATTTGTCAGCTACTGCATCATTACACTAATTCTCTTCCCTGCTGTAGAAATCTTTTCAATTGCTGTTCACTTTCAGTCCCCCCTCCCCCCTCCCACACAACACACACACACACACACACACACACACACACACACACACACACACACACACAAACACATACCCTTTTTTACATTCCTCATTTTCAATCTCATTCCCTCCACTTAAATTCTGAAGTTCCACAATGACAATTAGAATCTGAGGGTCTTTTACAATATATTGCAGTCAAAGATTCTGGCTCTTATTTTAAAAACTGATGCGTGACGTGCCGTACATCCCATCTAAACTGCAGATCTAAGCTCATTATTCTCTTACTCACCAGGGCAGTGTATAGCATACATTACATACCATACCTGCATATATCTTAAAAATGCACACTAAGTCACCATCCTGTGTCCAAATACTGATAAATAATTCACTTACTAAAGCATATGGTTGTTGGGCGGAAACTTGAACTTGCATGGGTGCCTAATGTTCAGCAATGTCCTGAAAAATAAAAACACAAACTGTTATTCACTGGAGTCCAACAAGTTGTTATTTGTGGACATGGACACTTTCTTGTTAATAAGAATCGTAACTTCAGTTTTGTTGGAAACAGTAACAGCAGGGGGAAAAAATCAGTCACAAACATGCAAGTTTCAGTGGCAGCAGGCAGTGTGACTGACTGACTGCCACTATGACAGTAACAATGTATGTTTCAGTTTGTTGCCAACACTCAACAAAAACCAACAACTATCTGTACAACCAACCATACACTGAGAATGACATGAAACACAAAAAGATCAACCACCCATTCCACAAACCTTACCTTCTTTACGTCTCTGAGTTTGGCTGTCTTGCTCCTGACACAATCGGTGTCACTGTTGCGTTTGAGGCTTGCATTTGCAGCTGGCGAATGAACAAAGAGTGCTTTAATACATTTTTCTGTTATAATAGTTGGCACAGCATCCTCTTTCAGCTGTCTTCGGACCCTAATTCCAGCTTCACCTTTACCTTCCAGGTGTGTTGGTCTTGGAAACTGTGCTCTTTGAAGTGACGACCGCAAATATCCATGATAACTGTCCCGAAGAACAAAATCTTTCCTCGGTGTGGTGACAAAATTTATCCACAATCGCCTAAACTGGTTGGAGCACCTGAAAAAGCATGAGCGCTTACTCTTTGCTTATTTCCTGATGAAATTCCGCAACCAGACACAGCACACATTCGCCCATCTCACTTCAGCCCAACACGAAAAGCGACTTGGCTTTTCTACGTCATCAATCGGGAAACCCCCCTTTTATCCAAATCGAGGCTCTCGTTCCTGTTTCAGCCTCTTGCTTTCCCAGTCCGCAGGAAATGCTGTTCTCACTGCAAGATGAGAGCACAGGCGGCTGATTCGGGGCTGGGTTTCGCAATACGACCACATACCAAAACCGTGTATTTGGTCCAAATAGATTTGTAAAAATGGGTGAGAACTCCTTTAAGCATCAAGATTTTCTTTTCTCTTTTCAAAGTTGGCAATAAGCGTGTAATCTGCGTGACTTCGTATTCTACCAAACTGGCTAACGTGACCTGTCTGAAGAAAATGTATGAGAAAACACGCCTAAGGGAAGATAATTACACTTAAACTTGCAGGAAAACTCCTTCCTTCCAGTTTTTCGTCAAACTTGACAAAATACTGGGACAGAAATCTACGTTACGTAAGCAATGTTACTGCAGAAAAGGTTACTTGTTTGTTCCGTGTCAAGTTTTTTATTTTTTGCGGAACCCACGCTATTAAAGCATCACAATTGCTTCCCTGGTTTCACCATTTGCATTCTACATTTGGGATGTTGAAACAGTGTAGCCATGAATAATTGATTGATATGCTGGTAAAGTGAGCTTGGTTTCCAAGTTCAAAACACAGGTGGGTACCTTCGTAGTAATTATGATTTTTAGATACGTTGTTAGAGCATGAAAACGGTTAAACACAAAATCGGGGCGTGATGTGTCTTAGGTAGTTTTTTTTTTAATGCACAATGTAGCAATGTCAGTTGTAACGTAGCTTACATACCTTCATTAGACTTGTCTGTTTCTCGAAAGTGTCTTGTTGCAAAAGCCGTGTCAGAAAGACAGCAAGTATAATGTTTTCTGAATCTATAAAAAGCCTACAGATTTTTGTTGCCTCAATGGTCACGTGTGCAGCTTAACAGCTGCACTATGGTGGAAGAAAGTGATGGTAACGCAGAATACATTCCTTGGGAAGCCATATCATTAATATCATTTTTTTCTACAAGGAAAGAATAGAAAGTTGGAACTTTGGACATTAGAACAGGCAGAACAAGTATTATTAGATACAAACAATGAGTTCAGGGTGAGATATTAAAAGCAAAAAGAAAGCGAATGTATGAGGGTTAATTGATAACGTAGATTACAAGAAATGGTAACGTAGCTTACAAAACTAAATTTGTGACTTATTGTACTCCCAACGGGAGTAATTATACAATCAGAATGGACAGAAAATTTCTCTGTGTTTCTGTTTGTTGTGTCTGCTGGTCTGTCATTCTGTCTTTGTATATGTACAGGAACAGATTTATGTTCTACATCATTTCTAATCACGCAAACGTACTTGGCGTCAAGGCATGTTGGAACTTCTTCGAAAGCGGCCATGGAAAAGGGCCCTGTGATGGCCTTGGTGGGGTGGCAAAGAGGATGGCCGACCTAGCATCCTGCCAAAGCAGGACAATCCAGGATGCTGAAGACTTCTTCAAATGGGGAAAGGAGACCTCAAAAACGGTTCACTACATCTTCGTTAGTGAGGAAGATGTGAACAGAGAAAAACAGATCTTAGAAACCCTGACCAAAGACACAGTCCCATGCAAAGGGACTATGAAGTACACTCTGTTTACACTGTAGAGAGAAACGTCACATGACCAGAACAACCTCTTGCTGTTGTCACAATTATCTGACAGGGGACCTCAGTCAAAGTCAGTGGACTCAATGCACCATGTGGAAGAACATTTCCAAGCTCAGTCAATCAAAAACATCCATCGACTGCAATGGACACACAAGACCATACTCCAGTGACACATTGTGATTCTACAAGATTGTCGACCTCAGCTGTGGAGGAACATCGACTAAAGCCCAAAGGCCCAGCGCTACCTGATTCCGAAATCCTGGACGTTCATCCTGACAAAGGTGACTTTGTTGCAGCAGTGTATCAGAAGCAGTGGTACGAAAAAGACTTGATACACACCAGCAAGAAGAGGTCATACTCAGCTCAACTGCAGCTGACAAAGACAATGTTCAGACAACATATGTTACTATGGACAGTAACCAGAAGGCTCACCCATCGACCTGTCAGTCCCAGATGTCTTCCACGCCCGCAAAACCCCAGCCTCAACGTAACCCCCAACCAAGGTACCGGCGAAAAATTGACCAGTGGGGGGTGAGACTGGTAGAGGAAGGTAGAAATGACATGTCCCCCAATGACTTGTTGGTATCCCCTGTCAATGTGTCTCCTACAGCCCCATCCCACAGTGATGATGCCCATGTAGGGAACCGCTGGTGACTGACAAAACCCCTTCACACCAGGATGTTCATCAAGCAATAGACGTTGAGCACTCCAACTCCCTGGTACTAACTGATTGTACCCCAGGGGGTCATTCTGCTCAGATCCCACGAGTTGTGTCTGAACCTGTACCGACTATACCCTCACCCTTAGACACTCCAGACAGCAGTTTGACTCTTGTGAAACAGGCAGTGGCAGTGGGAATGAAGCAAGGTGACGTTGAGAGCCAATCACCTGCCATCTTGCAAGCATGTAGCTTGCCACAGGTGAAGTCCACGGCACAAGACTGTTCTATGGTGACTGAAACTCCTAAAACAGCAGGTCGTCTTACCCGAAGCAAAACGAGGTGCAGACAAATGCAGGTTACAGAGAGCTTTAACCGCATCAGTACAATGGGAAGGGGGAAAGGAGATAGTATGATGGCGGACAGAGGGGAAGGAGGGAATGGAAGAGGTGACAGTGGTGCAGGAAGGAAAGGGGGACAGGGGAGGGAGAGGGAGAGGGGTGAAAGTGCTACGGGGGAAGAGGGGCAGGGAAGACTGAAGGGGAGGAAGGGGTGAAAGGAGGCAGAGGGGGAAGGCAAGTGGAGAGAGTGGATGGAGAGATGGGAGGCAGACAGACAGAAGGTATCATGGAGGAGACAAATGATGGTGGGGGAAGGGAAACTGGCGGGGGTGGAAGAGGGGGAGATGGAAACACTAAATGACGGGGAGGCCGAAGCCGTAACTATATCAATATATGTACGTGGAATTGCGAAGGTTTGATGCAAAAACTGGATATACCAGACGTTGTGTCAACTCTTTTGTCTTTTGATATCTTTTCATTGAATGAAACATTCATATACGTGGATACGATTTCATTTTTGCCTTTTATTGATTATAATGTATTTGCGTCAAAAGCTGTTAAATTGTCAAATCAAGGGCGTAGTTCAGGTGGAGTGTGTGTGTTTGTGCATAGGTGGTTGTCACAATTTGTTAAGAGCATTGATACACATTTGGACCAAGTTATTATTTTGCAACTTGATCGAAAGTTATTAGAAACAGATAAGCCAATTTTTCTTATTTGTACATATATTCATCCATATGATAGCAGATACTGGACACAGACAGAGCATGGGTATGGGATTGAAATCATTGAACAATGTTTGATGGACTTGTATGAACGTTACGAGGATTTCTATATTATAATATGTGGTGACCTGAATGCAAGGACAGGATGTATGAATGCATCACTACAGAATGAACTGTTTACGGACAATGTGTGGAAAACGGATAAAGAAGATACAGATCAGATGATTACTCGGCATTCTGAGGATAAAGAAATAACAGGTTTTGGGCGAGATTTATTGAATTTATGCACAACGTTTGAATGTATCATTCTCAATGGTCTAAGTAATTATGATTTTGATGAATCACTCACTTTTGTATCGAGCAATGGGGGGAGCACAATTGATTACTTTATAACTTCTAGTGGTTTATGTTTACAGAATTATATTAGTTCTTTAAATATTCTGTCCTCCATTGATTCATCACATTTACCTGTTTGTATCAAACTGTTAACCACCCTGAATTCTCAGGCAAACATGGACAGCCAAGGTAAGAAAGCAAAGAAGTGGATGGAAAAGCAATGTTGGGATAAGTCATTAGAGCAACAGTTCATTGAAAATGTCAATACAAAGGAAATGCAAGATATGTACTTACAAGCTCTAGCACATATTGATAATGATGTAAATCAAGCTGTAACCTTGTTTTCTAGAACTTTGGTACTAAGTAGTAACTGCATGAAAAAATGTGTCTGTATTGATAAAGAGATTAAACCTCCACAGTGGTTTGATGCTGAATGTAGACAGTTTAAGGTAAAAGCAAGGAATTCGTTGTTGATACTGAGGAAATCAAACAAAGCAAGGCAATTAACATATACTGTATCAAATACACAACAATCAGAGGAAAGGAGGCAATTTGTTCAGGATAGGAAGGAGTACAAAACAATGATAAAAAGAAAAAAGAGCAGCTTTAAACGTGAAAAAGCTAGAAAAACTTGCAAGTTTTGGCAAAGACAGTAAATCATTTTGGAAAGAAGTTAAATTCATGTCTGGTAAGAAAAGGGCTCGCATTTGTCCTGAAATTTCTGACCAGCAATGGCTTCACTACTTTAAAAGCCTATTCAATGTTCCAGAAATAAAAACATTTGATTTTAGCCTTGAAAGTTATGAATCAGAATGCAGTGATTTAAACTCACCTATTTATGAAAGAGAAGTTTATGAGGCAGTTCATAAACTGAAAAATGGAAAAGCATGCGGTATTGATGGAATTACTCCAGAAATGCTAAAACTATGTAGTGAGCAATCAGTCAAATACATGACAAAATTATTTAATAATCTTTTCGAGAAAGGTCAGTATCCTGAGGAATGGACAAAATCCATTATAGTACCAATTTTTAAGAAAGGTGATAAAACAGTGACAGATAATTACAGAGGTGTATCATTACTGAGTTTAATGAGTAAATGCTATACCAATATTCTCAACAAGAGATTAGTGAACTTTATTGAAACAAATAAGAAGCTAACAGAGTCCCAAGCAGGTTTCAGAAAGGGGTATTCTACATTTGACCACATTTTTACCTTGAATGCAATCATTCAGAAATGTTTTTCAAAGAAAGGAGGAAAGCTTTTTGCATGTTTTGTGGACCTGAGAAAAGCGTTTGATTCAGTACAACATGGATCATTATTTGAGATTCTGATAAAAACAGGAATTCATGGTAAATTTATTAAGGCAATAAGGGCTATTTATAAATCAGCTCTTTCATGCGTCAGAATAGAGGATCGTGTAACTGATTTTTTTGATTGTCCTGTTGGGGTGAGACAAGGCTGCATCCTGAGCCCAGAACTTTTTTCGATTTTTATAAATGAAATTGCTATGGCAGTGGAAGAAAATGGAATACATGGTATCCAGTTGTTACCAGGTTATGTTGAGCTATGTATACTTTTGTTTGCTGATGATATAGTCCTGCTGTCCGACACCGCTAAAGGTCTACAGAATCAAATTGATGTACTGAACGAATCTTGCAAAAAGCTATTTCTGAATATTAACAAAGACAAAACAAAGGTTATGGTATTTCGAAAAGGAGGGTTTCTAGGCAAAAACGACAAATGGAATATAAATGGAGATTCTTTAGAAGTAGTAAATGAATATAACTATCTTGGTTTTGTGTTTACAACCAAAATGAGTATACTAAAGTGTGTTGATGCTCTGGCGGTGAAGGGCAGAAGAGCTTGCATTGAATGTGTGAAACATATTGGCAGATTGCATGATATTTCAAAATCTTGTTTTTTCAAAATATTTGACACTCAAGTACAACCTATATTACTGTATGCAGCTGAAATGTGGGGTATGAATAGATTAGACAACATTGAAAAGGTTCACAGTTATGCATGTAAACGATTTTTACGAGTCCCATTAAAAGTACCAAATAAGTTTGTTCTTGGGGAAACAGGAAGGCACCCATTATATGTGAATAGTTATTTTAGATGTATTAAATATTGGCTTAGAATTCTAAAGATGGACACGACTAGAATCCCAAGGATGGCATATGCAATGCTTTGGAAATTAGATGAAAGGGGCAAAGTTTGTTGGGCAAGTCAGATCAGAAACATTGTGTTCAGAATGGGGTTTGGGCATGCATGGATAAATCAAGGTGTAGGATGTGAAAAGACTTTTCTCTCTTTATTCAAACAACGACTGAAAGATAATTATTTACAAGAATGGGAGGAATCTATTATGAATAAAGATATATACAGAAATTATCGGCTTTTTAAAAACAACCCTAGAAAGCGAACCTTATTTCCAGTTTTTAGATATCAGATGCTTCCGTGACGGACTTGTGAAATTAAGACTGGGGGTACTACCAATAAATGGTTCTTCATTTAGGAGAATATTTAGTGAAAACCTAAACTTTGCTTGTTCAACATGTAAAGTAATTGAAGATGAAAATCATTTTGTACATTACTGTCCTAGATATGATGCAATAAGAAACAGATATCTGAAAGGTATTAAAGAACCGTATACCGATACACTTCACAAGGGGTCAGTAGATGCGATAAGAAAACTTGCCATGTATATTTTTCATGCTCTCCGTCAAAGGAATAGTGTAACCAGTTGAAGGAGAAATTGATGAAAGATTTAAGTCCATTATGTTGTAATTTTCAGATATTATTATTTATTGTAACAATTGCTTTATTCCACGTGCATAACATTCTGTATATTTTGACCTTATTTCTATGGGCTAGTGGCCTAGAGAATAAAATTGTTGTTCTTGTTCTTGTTCTTGTTCTCTCTCTCTCTCTTTATTTGTGTATATCTCTCTGATCTCTCTCCTGACCAAGATGGCGGACTGAGGAGATCGGTGCATCTCTGTCTCTGTCTCTCTCTGTATTTGTGTATCTCTATCTCTCTGACTCTCTCTCTCTCTCTCTCTCACTCTCTCTCTCTCTGTATTTGTGTATCTCTGTCTCTCTGACTCTCTCTCTCTCTCTCTGTATTTGTGTATATCTCTCTGACTCTCTCCCTCTCTCTCTGTATTTGTGTATCTCTGTCTCCCTCTCTCTCTCTCTCTCTCTTTCTCTCTCTCTCTCTCTCTCTGTATTTGTGTATCTCTGTTTCTCTCTCTGTAATTGTGTATCTCTGTCTCTCTGTCTCTGTATTTGTGTATCTCTATCTCTCTGACTCTCTCTCTCTGTATTTGTGTATCTCTGTCTCTCTCTCTGTATTTGTGCATCTCTCTCTCTCTCTCTCTCTCTGTATTTGTGTATCTCTCTCTCTCTGACTCTCTCTCTCTCTCTCTCTCTCTCTCTCTCTCTCTCTCTCTCCTCTCTCTCCCTCTCTGTATTTGTGTATCTCTGTCTCTCTGACTCTCTCTCTCTCTCTGTATTTGTGTATATCTCTCTGATCTCTCTCTTGACCAAGATGGCGGACTGAGGAGATCGGTGAACTGTTAACCGTCTGTCAATATTATTGAATTTCACTGGCTATAATGTCACAACAGTTATAATTAGTGTACTGGAGAATGTATGATTGTTCACTTGACTCAAGGATGTAAGTACCGTCACCCATCGACCTTTAGCACATCATTCACGAAAAACACCATTGTAGAACGTTGGGCGCCTGTATCATCAGTTGAAAATCCAAAACAAACTCAAATAAAATCGAGATATTTTCAAACAGTTTATCACACACATGCTCTGCCATCATGATCACGAAATGTCGCAAAATAACTGATCGCGCATCCAACGGCTTGAATATGAAAAAGCTTGTGCAAGTTGATGATAGTCATGTAGATTTACATTGCCAAGCAAATCGCATGAATAAAGAATAAGAATTATGCTGATTTAACGAACATCAGCTCCAAGTTACAAAAATGAATCTCTCAACACATTAACAATCTATAAATAAGTCTAGCCTACAAATCCAAACATCGCCTACCTCAGGCAATCTTCCCGAAATGGTTGTGGAATTCTGGCTGATGCTGCCGCTCTGGCCCACACCAACCCCATGGACCTTGGCCTGTCCGTAGACCCCCCTCCCCCCCCGGGGGGGGGGGAGATTTATGAGTGAAATTTTCTGATACTGTGTTCATTTTAAAACTGTATATGCATATGTTACCCCGCTGTAACCAGGTTATTTCAGGATATACGAGCGTTACACTATAGTAACCCTACCGATGGTGATTATTCAGGGGGTGGGGTTATTTTAAGTCTCTTAAATCAAATTTCTTCTTAAGTATTTGTATTACATTTGGTACCAAACTAAAGAATATTGAAAAGGCTATCTGCTCATGGACATTTCACAACCATACAAGAAATGCGGAACATGTTCTTTACGAACACAATTTAAAATGCATATGAAAACACAGTACGATACAAAAAACCGACTTGTCAATGGTAATGACATGTCTCTGAGTACAGATAAAAAAAACCTCTCACCCTATTCATTGCTGATGTCACAGCCATCTTGAAAGACAGCATCAGCCAAGCTGCCAAGCTGAGGTGGACTAGTTTGTGTACTCGAAGAGCACGGTTGTAGTGTTTGCCAGCAAACACTTGCTCCATTGACCCACTCGCACAGACAGCAGACTGAATGACTATTCCAGCAAGACCAGTTCCCCTCATCAGTTTGCCAACAGCGCCAAGGAAAGAGCAGATTGTATGGAAGCTTCCTAGTCTGACAAAGATGTCTTGGAAGAGATTGTTCTGCCACACCAAGTTGTATGCTTTCCTTGCTACTGCTAAGTCAAATGTAACTAATGTTATACCTTGCCCCACTTGCTTTGCTGCTGCCTGTGACACTTTGAGGACATGCTGGACTGTGGAATTTTCTGTCATGGGGTGGTGGATGGGTGGCATGTAGTCAACAGTAGACTGCATCCTTTCTATCCCTTCTTCTCCTGTGAGAGACACCCATCCTCCCCATCCAGGCACCAGTTGATTTCCATCTTTGGCCTCCAATCTGGAGAAAACCCACCAAAAGTCAACAACTTTAGCTTTGTAGACTGCCTCTGGGTTTGAGAAATGAGTGTCGACAACATTCAAGTTGGGTTCTGCCTTTTCTTTTGCAAAGCAGGGTGGTACGTGTTTCTTGGTTCAGACTGCATGGAGCATTGGTGGTTTTGAGGAGCAGGAGATAGTTCTGTTTGAGAAGGAACTGTGTCATGCACTGTGTCTCCTGTCACCTCTTGAATAACTATGTCATGAGTGGAGTGGGTGGTGTCAGCTCCTGAAAGGGTTTCTTCGTTCAGGTCAAAGTTATCCCAGCAGAAATGAATCACTTTGTTCTGTTCCAAACTCACCGTTGAAGGCAGAAGACTAGCACACTGATGTACAGAGTTGGCCATAGCAGTCTCAAGTCCTACAATTGTTTTGTATCCAGCAACGTGCTCAAAATGATTCAAGAGACTTAAAACTTCAGACCTACCAGTAACATGTCTGATAGACATTCCAAGTAGAAGATGTTTGGGCATTTTCCACTTTCCCCCTGTCAAAGAGTATGTCCTGGCCGATGGAGGATGCTAATCTGGTGGTTTTGTTTTGCTCCACAGTACTACTTTTTCCAGACAGCAGGTTTTGGAGAAAATCTGTGAGAATAGCTGGAGGATGGACAGCATCAGACTGAAGGTACTCTGTAGATGGAGGCCATGGCATGTCAGGTGCAGCTCTAAAAGCATCCAAGATGTATCGACGAAGGACATATGCAGACTCCTCAAGTCGCCTTTCTTCTGAAGCTGCTGACACAAACGCTGTCTCAACTGCCTGACCTCGGGCAAGTTCGTCACAATAAACAAGTTCACTGCGATGGTTTGGAGCCCAAAATTTTATTCTGAAGCCAAAATATTTCATTATCTTTTCTGTCAGTTTGTAAGTCTTGTATTCTGGGTTGTAGAAGTCAGGGGAATGTTGTTGCATGTATCCACGGTACTTCTCTCTCAGCATGGTCATTCTCTCCACCTGCGCACCTGTGATCAGGCATTTTCAACGTACTCACATATGTACTCAAATGCCCTCTCATGTGCCTGTAGCTGCTCAACAGATGTCTGGCCTGTGGATGTTTCAGCATGCCTGCCTTCAGATCTCACATAGTCTTTCCTGCAACCCTCATGATAGTGAGCTTCACGTGCTACCAGATCTACATCTTGATAATGAGTGAAAATGACATTATGCGTAATTTTTGCTGCATCCTTTATAGACTGTTCTGCCGTCTTGGTGACTCATTTTACAGGTTTGTCAAAACATGCAACTCCTTTTGAAGCTTTCTTCCTGAATTTTTTTGTTGCAAATGATACATCTGTCGTTTGGAAGCAGTGGGCCTGATGTAGCAACAGCAGTCCTCTTTGGTTTAGATGGTCCTACAACTTCTTCACTCTCTGCCTCATGTTTCCTTTTCCTGGCAAATTTCACATTGGTAAACCGTGCATAACAGCTTCTGTGATAACCATGGCGAGTAAAGTCCATACTTTCTGGAATGCAATCACAAATCTGATCTAGTCTATGACATGCTACATTTGAAGCACGTCTCAAATGGAGAGACTTCTGGGTAGGGTTTTTTTTGTTGTTGTTGTTGTTGTTTTTTACTTTCTTCAGTTAGTGGGGTTATAGTCTTCTTTTTTTCTGTTGTTTTTTAAATGAATTACACATGTTCTCCCATCTCTTGAACATTTTCCTTTGCATTTGGGTGTGCTTTTAAAGGTCACTGGTTGTTCATCTGCCATGGTGCAAATCTAAATTCACACAGGAGAAGATGACGCATTTTTTAATTACAGTGTAGTTGGAGGCTGCACACCTGCCCATTCCCAATCAACGAAACAAGACGGTTAAAAACAAATGGATATTATAATGCGGCAAAGCGGTTTGCCCTATTCATACACTTTGTCAAAGTTAATGCTGAAGTACGCAGAACTAAAACTAGCAACGAACTCAAGCAGCGGTTTTTCCAAAGCACAGACACGCATGTCGGAGGTTCTCCAGCAACGCAATCAGAAAAGTGCATCTTGCGCTGTGACAGCGAGTACCATCTGCTATACTAATCTAGGCTACACATGCTTAGCACAGGAGTCTGGCCGAAATAATGAGACACGCGCAGCAGACGGGATGGGCAGAGGTGTGTAGAAGATGTGTGCATGAACGCTTTACACACACACACACACACACACACACACACACACACACACACACACACACACACACACACACAGGTGGGGATGGGGGTGAGGTGGGTTTACTAAGGACATGCATACGTCATGCTGCAGACAGAGATCACAGTAAAGCACACAATGGCATGCACACATGACTGCTTTGTATGTTAGATTTCTTTACAAAGACAGCATTTTGCGACAAGAAGAAGAAAATACACAAGCGCCTTCGTAAGATAGGTGTGACTTGAGAGACAAAGAAACTCATGGCATTATTATTTTTATTATTAGACCGGTTGCTCCAAATCACTGGTTCATGTTATTGAATCTCTCACCACTAGAGAAACATTGCCTCAACGCGTTGTCGTAAACGCATTACTTTTAGTGCCACACCGATATGACGTTATAAACGAATGTTACAGTACTTACTTTTCGTAGAAAATCTATGATCACAATAACGAAATCTTGATCTAGGCCTAAGTGAACATACGCTGTTTTGTGATACACACTGAACTGTGGAGACAAAACTAGCAAGAAACGCGTGGATAGGTGTCGGCTGCTCCACTTGCACGGGACAACAGAACAGCGCACAGCTGTGGTTGAGTGGTACGACAGATTTCAGCTGCATGCGATTCGGATGCCCATGCACAAACATCATCACTGTATCTCTTTTTGTAAAATACCAGCAGAATAGTGTGCAGATATATCGGGGAAATTTGTTTTAGATGTCATTGACGACAAACCTATGAGATATCAAGCCAGATTATATGTGACAAACAGAGAGTAAACACCCCTACCCCATAATGCTAAATACAAGGCGCAAAGAGGAAAAAACACACTATTAATGCAGCTCTCAATGCCAAAATAACCTGTTTACCAGAGGGTAACATGTCAAATGTTTCCTCCCATATCATAAGCTTTCTAGAAAACCAAGTCAAAAATTCCCCCCCAGAGGCGGGGGAGGTTTCCACCCCTCCAGACCATGGTCTACCAGCAATGGTACGTCCAGCCTCCAGTCCCTTCTGTGGTGGATCGCACGAATGGCCCAGCTCCCCTTGGTCTGCGGCCGTCTCTTGCTCTTCGCCAGATTACTGAACCATTTCTCCACGGCTAGCGTGCTGTCGCCTTCTTCAGTTTTAGATCTTCCTCTAACCCGCTTCAAACGCTGGATCGTTGCAGAGTTTAATCTTCTTGCTGTCACCTTTCAATGCCTGCTGCCCGTTGTTCCCGATCTTGCCGAAGATCAGTGTTGCTCGGTGACATTGAATGTTTAGTTTAGTTGTCAACGACAAAGGCAGTTCATTGGTCAATGGTAACATGGGACTTTACTTGGAGATATTCGCCAATAAACCATGGATACAAGGGACATAACAACGAACGAAACTTACGTATTTGTTAAAGACGTCAAAAAATATATTTCGTTCTATTTATTTATGAGCTTGTTCCGTCACACACACACACACACACACACACACACACACACACACACACGCACACGCACACACACACACGCACACACGCACACACACACACACACACGCACACACACACACACACACACACACACACACACACACACACAGATGGTTGTAGAGGAGGATGGATGGAAGCACAGATGTTGTAGAGGAAGATGGACTGGATCACTGACTGATAGAACAAGTTCAGGATGGTGCTGTTGACCCTGAACTGTGGGAGCTTCCGCAGAAAGAAAAGACGCTGGTTGGCCTTCTTGCAGCACATGCCGATGTTAGGGGTCCGCTCCAACTTGTCAATGACTGTGTCGAAGTACTTGTAGGTGCGCACAATGCGCACTTCCTCTTCCTTGATGACAAGTGGGTGGGTGCTGCTTGGGTTCCTGCGGAAGTCGATGACCATCTCCTCTGTCTTGGTGACATTGAGCTGAAGGAATTTCCTGTCGCACCAGTCCACCAACTTGCTGACTGCCTCTCGGTACATGGTTTCATCAGAGTCGTGCATCAGCCCTGTAAGCGACGTGTCATCTGCGAACTTGATCTGCAGATTGCATGCCTTCCTGGTGTGGCAGTCAGCTGTGTAGATGGTGAATAGGGCATGCGACAGAACACACCCCTGTGGGGCTCCTGCATTGGTCACCAGGACATCAGAGACAACCCGGCCAACTACGACTTGCTGTGGTCTGTCAGTCAGGAAGCTGAAGATCCATTTGATGATATCTGGGTTAACAGCCATGGCCAGTAGTTTCCCGACGAGGACAAGGGGCTGAATGGTGTTGGAGGCACTTGAAAATCCACAGACAGAAACCTGGCGAACGTCCCTAGCCTATCAGGGTGCTGGTGGAGGTGGTGCAGCATTGTCAGGATGGCATCTTCTGTGCTCCTACCTCTGGTGTAGGCGAACTGCAGTGGATCTTGATGGTCTTCAGTCTCTCCCCTGAGATGCTTGAGGACAATTTCCTCAGTACATTTCATGGGGACTGATGTTAGCGCCACTGGTCTGTAGTCGTTGAGCTGACTGATCACTTTCTTCTTTGGCACAGGAATGATTGTGGATGACCTCCATAATCGCGAAACATAGCCTTCCTGAAATGTTCGCTGGAACAGCTCTTTGAAGACATGGGCCAAGGAGTTGCTGCAGGTTTTCAGAGTCCAACTGCTGATGCTATCCGGACCAGAGGCACTTCTGACATTTAGCTTCCTGAACAGTCTGCGGACTTCCTCTCCACTGATGGTCACTGGGGATCCAGGGAGCTGGGGCACCATGCCCATGGCTCGCTGCTGCTCAATGCTGAAGTCCCGCTGGTCAAAACGTGTGTAGAACACATTCAGTACATTGGCCAATCTCCTCTCATCATCTGCTCTCAGTTCAGCTTTCTTGGGCCTGTACCGTGTTATGGCAGAGATGTTCTGCCAGCACTTCCTGGAGTCACCTTGCCGAAAGTTGTCCTCGAGTTTTGCAGAGTACTTCTTCTCCTCCCTGATCCTCTTGTCGATCTTCTTCTAGGTGAGCTGCATATTCCTGGTGTCCTTTTCTTTCAGAGCTGACTTTCTCTCTTTTAGCAGCTGTTTCAGGTCCTTGGTGATCCAGGGCTTGGAGTTGGGTACAGCTTGATCTCCATTGTCTGTAGTACCATGCCCACGCAAAAGTTGATGTAGCTGGAGATCACGTCAGTTGTCTTGTCTAGTGGGCTCTCATCGTCCAGAAACACACCCCAGTCTTTTTATTCAAAACAGGCGTGTGTGTGTGTGTGTGTGTGTGTTTGTTTGTGTGTGTGTTAGTGTGTGTGTGTGTGTGTGTGTGTGTGTGTGTGTGTGTGTGTGTGCATACATGCATGCGTACGTAGCTGCGTATATTTGTGCCTGTCCGTACGTCGGAGCGTACCACTATAATTCTTTTGTAGTTATTTCCCTTTCTGTGGCCCAACTCATATCTGCAGGACTCTCATCCACAGTGTGATTTGAAGCTGCCCTGATGTTACAACACCAAAATAGCAACAACAACAAATTTAAGAAAGAAAAAATAACGGTACCGGCAAGAATCTATATTCTCTTCCCTTTAATTCAGTTGACGTGTAGAAACACTACTTTATACAGCAAAGAAAAAACAAATACTTCTCCTGTCTGAAAATGTTCAGTATTCTTTTCGATAGAAAGTGTTTTCAGTTGTAATGAATTCGCTGAGTGATCATTCATTCCCGTTAGATCAACTCCAAGCATTAGTGGCATTGTCGCTGGGCCACATATTTCACCCCTTTTACTACGTGTGGTTAAAATGAACTCTGTAGTGTTTGTGCAATCTTTGCTGACAAAGCGCGCAAAAAAGGAAGAAAAAAAATTGATAGTGAGATGACTGCAGGCGGAAACTGACACAAACCTAACAGAGAAAGGACTGTTCTGTACGTTGGACAAGAAGAAAAAAAGATAGGGGCAACAAAAGACAAAACAAAACACGACGCGTTTCGAGACTTCTTTGGCCTTCTTCTTCAGGCAAGATTAACCAACATTTGGGACAATTCGAAACGAAGAACAAGCAATCAGTGACTTCTCTTCTTGTAACTACTGGGCGCAAAATGAATCCATTCCAGTCAGTTCACGCGTAGAAATATTAGTTTTGACAGCCAAGGGAAGGAATTAGATGATCTGCTTCCAAATAATTACTTCCCTTGTCTGAAAATGGTCAGCATTTGTTTGAATAGAAAAGTTTTCTTGTTGTCTTTTGTAGTGAAGTCGCTGAATGGGAGTAAACGAATTCTACCAAAACATTAGTTTGTACTGCCAAGGGAATGAATTAGAAGTTCTGAATCGAAAGAGTTAAAATTTCCCATTTGTTGAATTTTGGTCTGTCTGCGATTGATATCTGAATCACACACACACACACACACACACACACACACACACACACACACACACACACACACACACTGGTGCATGGCAACCTTTCAACTCAAAATGGACACGCTTAAACGCCGTCTGTTTCAGTCCCCAGGGTACACCATTGCAAACAACGTAGAGTATGCTGGTGATTCAATGGAACTCCTGGGCCAAACAGATACGTTAGAATGAGTTTCAGACATCCAGAGACCAACCAGGTGTACCGTGCATAGACTGCGCTATGTACTAGTTCGGGGGCAGGGTGCATTCCCACCCCCAGATGTGGATGCGTCCCACCTCTTCCCAAATAACATCTGATACTGCCAGACCACATCAGTTTGGAGCCCAGTACAATCAACTATCAGAGAACATCCTGTGTAGCAGAGGGTCATTGCTCAGGTCACGGCCTGTACCCCCAATGCCTTCTCCACCTCCAACTGTAAAGAGGATCAGGAGCCAGCACAGGCGTTGTGCTCACACTGACGTCACTACTGTCATACCATCATGCAGGGCAGGGCAGGGAGGGAAGGAGTCGGGGGAGGGACTGCAGGCGGAAATAGAAACCTAGTTCCAAGAGAAATGACTACGCCGCCGGACAAACCAATGACAAGACAAACACGACGCCTTTTACAGACCTCTTGTGTCTTGTTCATCAGGCAACATGAAACACCATTTGGGACCATTCAACACGAAGAACGAGCAATCACTCACTTTTTTCTCATCGTGATTGGACAAGAGTTACTCCATTTCTTCGTAGGCGTCGCGGCCTACACTGTGCCGGCCACTACGTCCTAAAAGGAGGCAGTAGCTAACACCCCTAACCCTACTACCTAACGCTACACCCCTTCTATCACAAACATGGGACAACCCATCCCGGCCCAGAAAGCTCCAGTCCTCGGCGCTGTACGTGGCCCCTCACAGGCTGACACCTCCCCGGAAGACTCTGCACCCCGGCGCTGACCGTGGCTCCTCCGCGGGCCGACACCCTCCCCGAAGACTCTGCACCCCGGCGCTGACCGTGGCTCCTCCGCGGCCAACACCCTCCCCGAAGACTGCACCCCGGCGCTGACCGTGGCTTCCCGCAGTCTGACTCCTCCCCGCGATGGGCACGACACCCAACGCACACACACCAGACGCCCTCTCGACGGGTCCGGGGCTCGTAGGACGCCTCCTCCTCTGAAGGCCCCGCCGGACACCAAGGGTGAGAAAGGCCTGGTGCAGCGCCCTCTCACAGGACGCCTGAACAGGGACGAGGAACCAGTGCCGGAGAACTCCCGGAAGAGCACCGGTAGCTGGAGGAGAGCTGCCCCACACAAGGCAGACGGCCTGGGTGGTCTCCTTCTCCCGGAAAAACAACAGGCACTGGAAAGCGCCGCTCAACTGCCGGCACGCGGCAGTAGACTGCGGTGATCTGGCCCCAGCCTCAGGACGGAACAGGATACCTGCTGACACAACTGTAGGCCCCTACTGTAATGTTGCTACTACCCGAGTCATCAAGGCACATAGGCTACTTGGTAAAGCTTTAACTCTCCATCTCCCTTGCCTACCTCCCACTCGGGCATGAGAGTGACCCCTTGAATTTCGAACACATCACCGATCGGCGGTACTAAACTAGTACGTCCACGTGTTTAAGAGTGGTGTGGATTCAAGATATAGAGCGTGCATGTATGTGTGCTTGTGTGTGTGTGTGTGTGTGTGTGTGTGTGTGTGTGTGTGTGTGTGTGTGTGTGTGTGCACGCGCGCGCGCGGGGTAAGACTGGGGTTTAGTTAGTTGGGGTTAGGCTAAGTTCCTCGGGGCTAGGTAGTAAGGTTAGGCTAGGTAGGGGGGCAGGTGAAGTAGGACATACAGTATTTTTGCCTTCCAGTCTTCATTTATTGAGGGAGTGGTAGGAGGAGGTTGGTTTCGTTCCCGATTGTTACCCTTATATTACTTTGGTTCTATACCAGAGAAGGCGGGGCAGGATATCGGCAGTTGTTGTGTTGTCAAGTCTGTGAGTTGTTGTGGTAAATTGTCGTGTTGTTGCACGAGCAACAACTAGTCCGTTGGTCAGGCGTGTCAGCTCTGCGGAGGGATACACTGCTCTGACCAATCGTTGTTTTGTGTGGTGAGTAGAGTTCGCTTGATTCCGACCAGGGCGGAATGCGTTGGGGTAGCTTCACTTCGGTCCCTGGTGTTCGTCGGAGTGGACGTACTCCTTGTAGGTGCGGCGGCAGCGCCGGTAGTTTTTGAAGAGTGACTTCGAGTCATATAGTTAGTGCCAGGTCCTCGTCGGGTTTGGGTGCCCTTGGCCTGTGCTGAGTCGGTGTCGTCCTTGTTGGCAGCCACTGTCAGCCAGTTGCAGAACTGGTGTGGTTGATCGTCTGTATGTCCAGGTTGGTGATCTGTTAGGTTCGTTGTGTTGTAGTTCGTCGTGTTGTCTTGTATTATGGCGAGTTGTACTGTAGTTGTCTCATGTTGGGATTAGTTGTATGTGTTCGTTGCGTATACTGGTTGTCTGGTATGATGTCGTCTTGGTTCCGTGATTGAAATTTGTTGTCAGCCGGTTTGAGTTGTCACCTTTTTCCTGTATATTTTTGTAAGTAATGTACATAGTGGTTCCTGAGTTGGATTTTCTCAGGACAGTTTGGCTAGACAATGTGGGTTCAATATAATGACTGTTGATGGACAGTGATGTAGATATTGTTTGTGGTTAGTTCATGGTAATGTCAGTGGGTTCAATAAGAGGGTAGTACGAGGTTGCATTTTGTTGAGGATCATAATATGAGTCAGGTGCAGATGTGTCTGCATGAATCATAGAGGGGTTTGATGATTGTGCTCAATCTCAGTTGTAAATAGTAGGAGTTCGTTGAAATTGATTAACGATTCTGGAGTTGACCTGCACAGCATTGGAATCGGTTAACTGTGTAGTAGGGCTAAGGCCAATTTGTGGTCGAGTGGTTTATACTGGAGTACGGTCGTGACTATTCAACTTATATTGGTGTCTTGTCACTTTCGTTACGAGTTAGGGTTCTCGATGCGGGTGTCGTGCGCGTGCAGACTGTATCGGTGGCGTACGCATTTGGTACAGGACAGTGAGTCCATATGGTTAGAAGTTTTGTAAGAAAGTGACAGTCGTCACACGTGCAGGGATGTATGTATTTGTGACAGAACGGGGTTGGAGACAGATATCTTGGGTTGTGGGGAGGCAACCCAGTTATGAAATTTAGTAGTCGGAAAGAAGGGAAAGTTTAAGTTTAAGGCGAGTAGCTTAGCAGTTGATAGGATAAAAACGGATGATGTGCAGCATGTAATATTGTATGAAGTGTGGTTGTGTTGGCATAAGAAAGATTAACCACTGGGTTATCTGACAAGAGATGACATGAGAGTGAGGTGCTGGATGGAAATTTTGGCGAACAAATCATGTTGTTTTTGATATATGATTATAATTGACGGTGCAAAGAGGGGTAATAATGTGAAGGATTGTGGCTGCGAGCCGATTCTCTTGTGTGAAAATGCTGGAACTGTGAACCGCTAAAAATTGATAAGTTTTTTTTGTTTTGTTTTTTTTTCCCTCTGAGAGATGTGTATTACTACTGGTTATTGTGTGGAGACATTTCCTTGTGAAATTGGCCATTTCCTAGATTATTTAGTATGTCCTAAGGGGGCCCGTGGAGTCCGTGTTGGATCGCTTAGATTGGTTTATTTCTCCGAGAATTGGGTGTGATTCATAATTTCATATGTAATAACGTGGATTGGCTCAGGGAGAGTATTGTTTTACCGCTGTTGTAAGGGTTGGCAGGAAATGGGTCTGATAACCCCAAAGTGAGTAATGGGTTGGGGGATGTGTTCGAAATTCAAGGGGTCACTCTCATGCCCGAGTGGGAAGTAGGCAAGGGAGATGGAGAGTTAAAGCTTTACCAAGTAGCCTATGTGCCTTGATGACTCGGGTAGTAGCAACACTACAGTAGTGGCCTACAGTTGTGTCAGCAGGTATCCTGTTCCGTTCTGAGGCTGGGGGCCAGATCACCGCAGTTCTACTGTACTGCCGCGTGCCGGCAGGTGAGCGGCGCTTTCCAGTGCCTGTTGTTTCCCCGGGAGAGGGAGACCACCCAGGCCGTCTGCCTTCTGTGGGGCAGCTCTCCTCTGGCTACCGGTGCTCTTCCGGGAGTTCTCCGGCACTGGTTCCTCGTCCCTGTTTAGGCGTCCTGTGAGAGGGCGCTGCACCAGGCCTTTTCCACCCTTGGTGTCCGGCGGGGCCTTCAGAGGAGGAGGCGTCCTACGAGCCCCGGACCCGTCGAGAGGGCGTCTGGTGTGTGTGCGTTGGGTGTCGTGCCCATCGCGGGGAGGAGTCAGACTGCGGGAGGCCACGGTCAGCGCCGGGGTGCAGAGTCTTCGGGGAGGGTGTCGGCCCGCGGAGGAGCCACGGACAGAGCCGGGGTGCAGAGTCTTCCGGGGAGGTGTCAGCCTGTGAGGGGCCACGTACAGCGCCGAGGACTGGAGCTTTCCGGGCCGGGATGGGTTGTCCCATGTTTGTGATAGAAGGGGTGTAGCGTTAGGTAGTAGGGTTAGGGGTGTTAGCTACTGCCTCCTTTTAGGACGTAGTGGCCGGCACAGTGTAGGGTACTTGTCGTTGCCTCCCTTAGGGACGCAGCGACCAGTTTGGTAGTGGTCCCGGGTTAAAAGAGAAGGGTGAGTCCTGGGGAGAGGTGTGGGTGGTAGCGGTCGTTAAGAGATTAGAGTCCCTTTGGTAAATCCTTGTCCCTAGTAGTTAGCCACCACGTGTGCGGGCTTCGCTGTGTCCCCAGGTCACAGTGATATACCGCAACTGGTGTTTTAGGTTAGGTTAGGGTCTTCCAGGTCGTTATAGTAGAGTAGGGTGAGTCAGCGGGAATTGGGATACTTGTGTGCAGTTGTGGATGTGCGTGAGTGGTGGCGCCATGGAGTGTGTGTGAAATAAAGAAGCGTGCGTGATTGTAAAACTGTGTTAGTGTGCTGTGTTGTCTGACCTAGTGTGTGATAGGCGTGGGTAGGGGTGGTAGGGTCGTCCGGCTTAGCGACCGTGACACTTTGGTGGAGATGCGGGGTACTTAGGTGGTTCTGGGTAGGTGATAGGTAGCTAGAAGGGAGGTAGGGGGTGTTGTGTCCGGTGTGTACGTTGTGTGAAATGTAAGTGGGTGGTTGGTGGGAGCGTACCAGTACCCTGGGAGGTGGTACGTAGTGTCCCTGTTCACTTCAGGCAGCTTTCCAGTGGCATAGGGCGGGGCACTTGTGTTGGTGTGAATGGGTTGGCGCTACCGTGTGGTTGAGGTATGAATGGTCAATAAACATTGAGTGGTTGTTGGAAGTGTGAGTGATTACACCGTACAGTGTAGGTGAGGTGCCGGACGGTACCAGGGTCTTTTGTGTCCCTTACATATGGTATACCCCAGTGAGTAGGTAGAGTGGTACCCGGCCCGTGACTGTGCACGCTGTGTGCTCGGATATCCTGTGGGGATTAAGGGCAGAGTAAGCCCAGGTGACTGTGTGTGGGAAGCACGAGGGTGCGCAGGGTTGTGACACTAAGGTGTGCTGGGAGTGCATATGGACTTGCGGGGTGCAAATGCACTGTGATCGTGTGGGTGCGGCCTACCAGAGACAGTGAGGCCTGTGACTGTGGGTAACTGGTGCGCATGCACAGTGGACGGTGGACACACGGTGTCACGTGGTTCAGTGACCAGACAGTGCATTGGTAGTATCGTATGGGTTGGAGCCCATGTGGGTATATGTATGAGGTACACAAGTGTGGGTGGAGTTATGCTTGGTGCGTGACTCATTGAGAGTATTGTGTACTTGTGCGGAGTTGCTTCAGGGCTAGCGCGTAGTCAGGAACCTCCAGTTGCGCTCAGATCGCATACTGTCCCTTGTTAGCTCTGTGGTGGTAGGGGTTATCCTATGTCTAAACACACCCGAGCCCATCCGCAGTACGACCCCGATAGTGTCATGGATCCACAGGCCCCTACGGCGGATACCAAACCTAAGGTTAGTGACCAGGTTGTGGGGGTGGATCAAGAACAGGGGACGGGGGCTTATGCAAAGTTTGCCAAGTTGGGAGCGGCGATGGGTTTAGCTGGGGGAGACCTCGCCAAGTTCGTCACGGACTCAGTACGTAATGAGGATGAGAAGACAGCGAGAGAAGTAGAATTGGAGCTCCGGATGGAGGAGAAAGTGAGGCAGAAGATGAAGGATGAGAGGGAGCTAGAAATGCAGCGGACGCAGATTGAAGAGAGGAAGGCTGCTAGGCATAGGGAGTTAGAGATGCAGCAGAGGAAGATAGAAGAGGAGAAAGCTGATAGACAGAGGGAGCTAGAAATGAAGCAGAAGAAGATCGAAGAGGAGAAGGAAAGGTTAAAGCAGAAGGATGAAGAGGAGAAAGCTGCTAGGCAGAGGGAACTGGAGGTGAAGCAGAAGATCGAAGAGGAGAGGGAAAGGTTAAAGCGGAAGGTTGAAGATGAGAAAGCAGCGAGACAGATGGAACTGGAACTGCAGAGGAAGAAGATGGAGGAAGAAAGGGCAATAAGGGAAATAGAAGCTCAAGCACGGCAAGCCGAGTTAGATCTCAAGAGACGAAGGGATGAAGCCGAGTTAGAGGCAAGAGAGCGAGAGCTAATCATACAAGAGAGACAGGCCTTAGATGAAGCAGCGCATAGGAAACGCTTGATTGAGGTGGAGGAAACGAAGCATGTCCACCTTGAGCCGTTGGGAGAGAACGACGACGTGGACGCTTTCATCGCCCAATTTGAGCGTGCAGCCCAGATGTGCAAGTGGAGCAAGACCTCATGGCCCACACGTCTGATGTCTCTGCTGAGAGGAAAGGCTAGAGAAGCGGTGATGCGGTTAAGTGCGGATGAGTTAGGCGACTATGATCAGATAAAGGGCGCCCTGTTAAGCCACTTTAGGCTAGATGCTGAGGCCTACCGAGAAAAGTTCAGGAGCATCAAGAAGGACGCTGCTGAGACTTTTGGCCAGATGCTGGGAAGGATGAAGCGGTGGTTTTCCCTCTGGTGTGCGGCAGCGGGCAAGGATGAGAGTGTGGCAGAGGACGTAAAGGATCTGCTGTTCCAAGAACAGTTTTATCAGCTATTGTCTCCAGAGTTCACAACTGAGGTGCGGAAGACATGCCCGAAAACTGTGGAACAACTTGCAACGGAAGCTACTGTTTTGGCAGAGGCCAAAAGACTGGGGAGGAAGGCGAGGCAAGACCGAACAGTTAACCAGCCCAACCTGGGTAATACACGTGAAACAGCAGGGAGCCAGCCCACAGGGAGGTCCCAACAGAGTGATGGTGCACTACAGCAGCTGAACAGGAGATCAGAAGGGCCTAGATCGACCATAGTTTGTTTCAACTGCAAGAAGCCAGGCCACATCGCTAGGAAATGTCCTGAGCCCCATTCTGTTGGAGCTGTTCATTGTTGTGACCAGCCCCAAGCTCGAGTAGTCCCTACGTTGTGTCGCCCATGCGCTGAGCAGCGGTACGAGCCTGCGTGCATGGTAGAAGTTAACGGGTCTCCGGCCAATGGATTACGGGACACTGGTGCCGGACACACCGTAGTGGCCAAGTGGTTAGTACCAGCAGATGCGTACACAGGAGAGACAGTCCCAGTAGTGTTGGCTGAATCCAGATGTAGGTCTGTGTTACCTGTGGCGGTAGTAGAGTTGAAGTCACCATTCATCGCAGGGAAGTTGGAGGTTTTGGTCATGAATAGCCCTGTGCAGGAAGTCCTGATCGGAAACTTCGCAAAGAGAGTAGGAGATCCCGGATGGACACGTGTGCCTGTATACGCAGACCCCCGCATTGGTAGGGGCAGTGCAGACACGCGCGCAGAGAGCCAGGGAGCAGCAAGAACCCGTACCACTGCCCGTCGAGGAATGCATTCTGAACACCTCTACCCAGCAGTTAATTCAGATGCAGGACCAGGATGAAACCCTGAGGAAGGCTCGGAGTGCGTGTGAAGCAGGGACGCACTTCCACACCAAGTTTGGACGAGTTGAGTACGCGCGGAAGTCTGGTGTACTGGTCCGGCGGTTTGAGGGTCCCAAGGACGTAGCGAATCAGATCTGCGTCCCAGCTGAACTACGGACCACGGTGATGAAGCTAGCCCACGACGTACCCATGTCTGGTCACTTAGGTACCACCCGAACCAAGGAGCGAGTTGGTCGCCATTTTTATTGGCCAGGCATGCATGCTGACATTCGTCGGTACTGCCAGTCATGCGTCCAGTGTCAGCGTACAGTGGATAAGGGAAGAGTCTCAAGAGTTCCCCTTGTAAGGATGCCACTGATGCGCAGGCCCATGCAGATACTGAGAGATCGGTGGTTGCAACCCGAGAGGCAAGAGCTCTGCACAGCTACAGAGTACGTCGTCAACCTAAGGAACAAAATAGCTAAGACGTGCAAGTTGGCAAAGGAGAACTTGGCAACGGCAGCTTGCAGGTACAAGCGGCATTTTGACTTGACGGCGAAACCCAAGAAGATAGCTGTGGGGTCTAGAGTACTAGTGGGAGGATCACAAGGTGGGCACTGCAGCCGCAGGCATTCCAGTTTACGGTGCAGGCAGTGTCTGGAAGTGACAATGTGGCGGCAGACTTCTTGAGTCGTTTGACAGAGAGAGAGAGAGAGAGAGAGAGAGAGAGAGAGAGAGAGAGAGAGAGAGAGAGAGAGAGAGAGAGAAAACATGAGGGTTCCATTAACCTGTGTCGTGAGAGGTTGACATCGTCGAAGCTATGCATGTGTTATTATCTTTGGTAAAGAATGGCATAGCAAAGTGTTACTGAGGGTGTGGTATTTGTAGCACGTGTTACACAGCAGTTGTGCGTAATCAGAGCCCCCTCAGTTATGAAATTTATATGTAGTGCGTAGTGTAACGGCTGCCTATAAGTGCCTGCGTTAAGGTAGTGTGAAGCAGCGTTAGACCAGGTTGATTAATGTAACCTGTGATTGTTGATGTATTTAAAAGTTGATGCTGTTGTGATGGAAGTTTTGGAGTGCATCAAAAGTAACAGTAGGACAGAATGAGTGATAGAGAATTGGAGTGTCATAGGTAGGGTGTGGCTAAAACGCCGATCGAGTGAGAAGTTGTTGTTTGTTTTAACCTGTAGTTAAAACTTAGGCAGGGGGGTGTGTCACCGATCGGCGGTACTAAACTAGTACGTCCACGTGTTTAAGAGTGGTGTGGATTCAAGATATAGAGCGTGCATGTATTGTGTGTTGTGTGTGTGTGTGTGTGTGTGTGTGTGTGTGTGTGTGTGTGTGTGTGTGTGTGTGTGTGTGTGTGCACGCGCGCGCGCGGGGTAAGACTGGGGTTTAGTTAGTTGGGGTTAGGCTAAGTTCCTCGGGGCTAGGTAGTAAGGTTAGGCTAGGTAGGGGGGCAGGTGAAGTAGGACATACAGTATTTTTGCCTTCCAGTCTTCATTTATTGAGGGAGTGGTAGGAGGAGGTTGGTTTCGTTCCCGATTGTTACCCTTATATTACTTTGGTTCTATACCAGAGAAGGCGGGGCAGGATATCGGCAGTTGTTGTGTTGTCAAGTCTGTGAGTTGTTGTGGTAAATTGTCGTGTTGTTGCACGAGCAACAACTAGTCCGTTGGTCAGGCGTGTCAGCTCTGCGGAGGGATACACTGCTCTGACCAATCGTTGTTTTGTGTGGTGAGTAGAGTTCGCTTGATTCCGACCAGGGCGGAATGCGTTGGGGTAGCTTCACTTCGGTCCCTGGTGTTCGTCGGAGTGGACGTACTCCTTGTAGGTGCGGCGGCAGCGCCGGTAGTTTTTGAAGAGTGACTTCGAGTCATATAGTTAGTGCCAGGTCCTCGTCGGGTTTGGGTGCCCTTGGCCTGTGCTGAGTCGGTGTCGTCCTTGTTGGCAGCCACTGTCAGCCAGTTGCAGAACTGGTGTGGTTGATCGTCTGTATGTCCAGGTTGGTGATCTGTTAGGTTCGTTGTGTTGTAGTTCGTCGTGTTGTCTTGTATTATGGCGAGTTGTACTGTAGTTGTCTCATGTTGGGATTAGTTGTATGTGTTCGTTGCGTATACTGGTTGTCTGGTATGATGTCGTCTTGGTTCCGTGATTGAAATTTGTTGTCAGCCGGTTTGAGTTGTCACCTTTTTCCTGTATATTTTTGTAAGTAATGTACATAGTGGTTCCTGAGTTGGATTTTCTCAGGACAGTTTGGCTAGACAATGTGGGTTCAATATAATGACCGTTGATGGACAGTGATGTAGATATTGTTTGTGGTTAGTTCATGGTAATGTCAGTGGGTTCAATAAGAGGGTAGTACGAGGTTGCATTTTGTTGAGGATCATAATATGAGTCAGGTGCAGATGTGTCTGCATGAATCATAGAGGGGTTTGATGATTGTGCTCAATCTCAGTTGTAAATAGTAGGAGTTCGTTGAAATTGATTAACGATTCTGGAGTTGACCTGCACAGCATTGGAATCGGTTAACTGTGTAGTAGGGCTAAGGCCAATTTGTGGTCGAGTGGTTTATACTGGAGTACGGTCGTGACTATTCAACTTATATTGGTGTCTTGTCACTTTCGTTACGAGTTAGGGTTCTCGATGCGGGTGTCGTGCGCGTGCAGACTGTATCGGTGGCGTACGCATTTGGTACAGGACAGGAGCAGCAAGAACCCGTACCACTGCCCGTCGAGGAATGCATTCTGAACACCTCTACCCAGCAGTTAATTCAGATGCAGGACCAGGATGAAACCCTGAGGAAGGCTCGGAGTGCGTGTGAAGCAGGGACGCACTTCCACACCAAGTTTGGACGAGTTGAGTACGCGCGGAAGTCTGGTGTACTGGTCCGGCGGTTTGAGGGTCCCAAGGACGTAGCGAATCAGATCTGCGTCCCAGCTGAACTACGGACCACGGTGATGAAGCTAGCCCACGACGTACCCATGTCTGGTCACTTAGGTACCACCCGAACCAAGGAGCGAGTTGGTCGCCATTTTTATTGGCCAGGCATGCATGCTGACATTCGTCGGTACTGCCAGTCATGCGTCCAGTGTCAGCGTACAGTGGATAAGGGAAGAGTCTCAAGAGTTCCCCTTGTAAGGATGCCACTGATGCGCAGGCCCATGCAGATACTGAGAGATCGGTGGTTGCAACCCGAGAGGCAAGAGCTCTGCACAGCTACAGAGTACGTCGTCAACCTAAGGAACAAAATAGCTAAGACGTGCAAGTTGGCAAAGGAGAACTTGGCAACGGCAGCTTGCAGGTACAAGCGGCATTTTGACTTGACGGCGAAACCCAAGAAGATAGCTGTGGGGTCTAGAGTACTAGTGGGAGGATCACAAGGTGGGCACTGCAGCCGCAGGCATTCCAGTTTACGGTGCAGGCAGTGTCTGGAAGTGACAATGTGGCGGCAGACTTCTTGAGTCGTTTGACAGAGAGAGAGAGAGAGAGAGAGAGAGAGAGAGAGAGAGAGAGAGAGAGAGAGAGAGAAAACATGAGGGTTCCATTAACCTGTGTCGTGAGAGGTTGACATCGTCGAAGCTATGCATGTGTTATTATCTTTGGTAAAGAATGGCATAGCAAAGTGTTACTGAGGGTGTGGTATTTGTAGCACGTGTTACACAGCAGTTGTGCGTAATCAGAGCCCCCTCAGTTATGAAATTTATATGTAGTGCGTAGTGTAACGGCTGCCTATAAGTGCCTGCGTTAAGGTAGTGTGAAGCAGCGTTAGACCAGGTTGATTAATGTAACCTGTGATTGTTGATGTATTTAAAAGTTGATGCTGTTGTGATGGAAGTTTTGGAGTGCATCAAAAGTAACAGTAGGACAGAATGAGTGATAGAGAATTGGAGTGTCATAGGTAGGGTGTGGCTAAAACGCCGATCGAGTGAGAAGTTGTTGTTTGTTTTAACCTGTAGTTAAAACTTAGGCAGGGGGGTGTGTCACCGATCGGCGGTACTAAACTAGTACGTCCACGTGTTTAAGAGTGGTGTGGATTCAAGATATAGAGCGTGCATGTATGTGTGCTTGTGTGTGTGTGTGTGTGTGTGTGTGTGTGTGTGTGTGTGTGTGTGTGTGTGCACGCGCGCGCGCGGGGTAAGACTGGGGTTTAGTTAGTTGGGGTTAGGCTAAGTTCCTCGGGGCTAGGTAGTAAGGTTAGGCTAGGTAGGGGGGCAGGTGAAGTAGGACATACAGTATTTTTGCCTTCCAGTCTTCATTTATTGAGGGAGTGGTAGGAGGAGGTTGGTTTCGTTCCCGATTGTTACCCTTATATTACTTTGGTTCTATACCAGAGAAGGCGGGGCAGGATATCGGCAGTTGTTGTGTTGTCAAGTCTGTGAGTTGTTGTGGTAAATTGTCGTGTTGTTGCACGAGCAACAACTAGTCCGTTGGTCAGGCGTGTCAGCTCTGCGGAGGGATACACTGCTCTGACCAATCGTTGTTTTGTGTGGTGAGTAGAGTTCGCTTGATTCCGACCAGGGCGGAATGCGTTGGGGTAGCTTCACTTCGGTCCCTGGTGTTCGTCGGAGTGGACGTACTCCTTGTAGGTGCGGCGGCAGCGCCGGTAGTTTTTGAAGAGTGACTTCGAGTCATATAGTTAGTGCCAGGTCCTCGTCGGGTTTGGGTGCCCTTGGCCTGTGCTGAGTCGGTGTCGTCCTTGTTGGCAGCCACTGTCAGCCAGTTGCAGAACTGGTGTGGTTGATCGTCTGTATGTCCAGGTTGGTGATCTGTTAGGTTCGTTGTGTTGTAGTTCGTCGTGTTGTCTTGTATTATGGCGAGTTGTACTGTAGTTGTCTCATGTTGGGATTAGTTGTATGTGTTCGTTGCGTATACTGGTTGTCTGGTATGATGTCGTCTTGGTTCCGTGATTGAAATTTGTTGTCAGCCGGTTTGAGTTGTCACCTTTTTCCTGTATATTTTTGTAAGTAATGTACATAGTGGTTCCTGAGTTGGATTTTCTCAGGACAGTTTGGCTAGACAATGTGGGTTCAATATAATGACCGTTGATGGACAGTGATGTAGATATTGTTTGTGGTTAGTTCATGGTAATGTCAGTGGGTTCAATAAGAGGGTAGTACGAGGTTGCATTTTGTTGAGGATCATAATATGAGTCAGGTGCAGATGTGTCTGCATGAATCATAGAGGGGTTTGATGATTGTGCTCAATCTCAGTTGTAAATAGTAGGAGTTCGTTGAAATTGATTAACGATTCTGGAGTTGACCTGCACAGCATTGGAATCGGTTAACTGTGTAGTAGGGCTAAGGCCAATTTGTGGTCGAGTGGTTTATACTGGAGTACGGTCGTGACTATTCAACTTATATTGGTGTCTTGTCACTTTCGTTACGAGTTAGGGTTCTCGATGCGGGTGTCGTGCGCGTGCAGACTGTATCGGTGGCGTACGCATTTGGTACAGGACAGTGAGTCCATATGGTTAGAAGTTTTGTAAGAAAGTGACAGTCGTCACACGTGCAGGGATGTATGTATTTGTGACAGAACGGGGTTGGAGACAGATATCTTGGGTTGTGGGGAGGCAACCCAGTTATGAAATTTAGTAGTCGGAAAGAAGGGGAAAGTTTAGTTTAAGGCGAGTAGCTTAGCAGTTGATAGGATAAAAACGGATGATGTGCAGCATGTAATATTGTATGAAGTGTGGTTGTGTTGGCATAAGAAAGATTAACCACTGGGTTATCTGACAAGAGATGACATGAGAGTGAGGTGCTGGATGGAAATTTTGGCGAACAAATCATGTTGTTTTTGATATATGATTATAATTGACGGTGCAAAGAGGGGTAATAATGTGAAGGATTGTGGCTGCGAGCCGATTCTCTTGTGTGAAAATGCTGGAACTGTGAACCGCTAAAAATTGATAAGTTTTTTTTGTTTTGTTTTTTTTTCCCTCTGAGAGATGTGTATTACTACTGGTTATTGTGTGGAGACATTTCCTTGTGAAATTGGCCATTTCCTAGATTATTTAGTATGTCCTAAGGGGGCCCGTGGAGTCCGTGTTGGATCGCTTAGATTGGTTTATTTCTCCGAGAATTGGGTGTGATTCATAATTTCATATGTAATAACGTGGATTGGCTCAGGGAGAGTATTGTTTTACCGCTGTTGTAAGGGTTGGCAGGAAATGGGTCTGATAACCCCAAAGTGAGTAATGGGTTGGGGGATGTGTTCGAAATTCAAGGGGTCACTCTCATGCCCGAGTGGGAAGTAGGCAAGGGAGATGGAGAGTTAAAGCTTTACCAAGTAGCCTATGTGCCTTGATGACTCGGGTAGTAGCAACACTACAGTAGTGGCCTACAGTTGTGTCAGCAGGTATCCTGTTCCGTTCTGAGGCTGGGGGCCAGATCACCGCAGTTCTACTGTACTGCCGCGTGCCGGCAGGTGAGCGGCGCTTTCCAGTGCCTGTTGTTTCCCCGGGAGAGGGAGACCACCCAGGCCGTCTGCCTTCTGTGGGGCAGCTCTCCTCTGGCTACCGGTGCTCTTCCGGGAGTTCTCCGGCACTGGTTCCTCGTCCCTGTTTAGGCGTCCTGTGAGAGGGCGCTGCACCAGGCCTTTTCCACCCTTGGTGTCCGGCGGGGCCTTCAGAGGAGGAGGCGTCCTACGAGCCCCGGACCCGTCGAGAGGGCGTCTGGTGTGTGTGCGTTGGGTGTCGTGCCCATCGCGGGGAGGAGTCAGACTGCGGGAGGCCACGGTCAGCGCCGGGGTGCAGAGTCTTCGGGGAGGGTGTCGGCCCGCGGAGGAGCCACGGACAGAGCCGGGGTGCAGAGTCTTCCGGGGAGGTGTCAGCCTGTGAGGGGCCACGTACAGCGCCGAGGACTGGAGCTTTCCGGGCCGGGATGGGTTGTCCCATGTTTGTGATAGAAGGGGTGTAGCGTTAGGTAGTAGGGTTAGGGGTGTTAGCTACTGCCTCCTTTTAGGACGTAGTGGCCGGCACAGTGTAGGGTACTTGTCGTTGCCTCCCTTAGGGACGCAGCGACCAGTTTGGTAGTGGTCCCGGGTTAAAAGAGAAGGGTGAGTCCTGGGGAGAGGTGTGGGTGGTAGCGGTCGTTAAGAGATTAGAGTCCCTTTGGTAAATCCTTGTCCCTAGTAGTTAGTCACCACGTGTGCGGGCTGTCGCTGTGTCCCCAGGTCACAGTGATATACCGCAACTGGTGTTTTAGGTTAGGTTAGGGTCTTCCAGGTCGTTATAGTAGAGTAGGGTGAGTCAGCGGGAATTGGGATACTTGTGTGCAGTTGTGGATGTGCGTGAGTGGTGGCGCCATGGAGTGTGTGTGAAATAAAGAAGCGTGCGTGATTGTAAAACTGTGTTAGTGTGCTGTGTTGTCTGACCTAGTGTGTGATAGGCGTGGGTAGGGGTGGTAGGGTCGTCCGGCTTAGCGACCGTGACAAACGAGCAATCACTCACTTTTTTCTCATCGTGATTGGACAAGAGTTACTCCATTTCTTCGTAGGCGTCGCGTTTTGTCATGTCATTTGTTTGTTTCGTTCGTTGGGCGGCATAGTCCTTTTATTGTTTTGAACTGTTTGGAAAGAAAAGGTTGAATCAATCCCACAAAGAGCGATTCCAATGAAGATATTCCTGATCAACCTCAGCTGAATTACTGCCCTTTGCTTTCTTGTAGGAATTACTGCCCTTTTCTTCCTTTTCAAGGTTTCTGTAATTGTTTCTCTCAACATCGATTCACTCTGTGCGCACGAAAAGGACTACAAATGGAGTGAACATAAATCTGAATGTATTGATTTAGAGGGAATGAGTATGGACATTAAATGTGAAGAGGGGAGCCGGGGAGGGTTGTCAAAAAGAGGAACGATTTAATTCTGTTGAAGCTGTATTTTGTTATGGTGGTGGCTGATGATGTCACTGTGGAGGTTGCTGTTGCTGTTGTTACGTGTCATTGTTCTGTGCATTCTTCACCACGCTGCTCATTAATGACGCTCTCCCATACACAAACCACACTTCATCCGGACACGGCCTTAGCCACAACCAGTCCCAGGGAGCAATGTGTTTCAGGGAGAACCAATATCAACAGGAACAACTGACAAATACATCAGCAAGTGAAGGTCTTCGTAGCCGGATGCTCAAATGGGCACCTCTCTCGTGGTGACCCAAGGCAAATGAAATGTTCTGTTCGGGAGTTACCTTCCCCTTACCTCCCCTGATTGATCAGTCTTGGATTAGCTCGTGTCAACTCTTTCAAATGGGAATGCCTCAGAACCTTCGTCATTATTATGTCTATGTCGCTGAAGTCACACAAATAAATGTATCTTATTCTTTACAACTGTGTTGGACCGAAAAGCCCATATTTTTAAAAAACTAAACTGGTATTTTGCACGATCGATTTTGGCGCCTCTTTTTCTCCTTCGCCCGCCAGTTAACATGATTTGTTCGGGAGTTACCTTCCGTCTGACCTCCTTTGATTGATGAATCTGGATTATTTCGTGTCGACTCTTTAACATGTCAGTGCCTCGGAACCTATATCATTATTATGTATACGTCGCTGAAGTCACAACAATGAATGTACTTTATACCTTGGACCAAAAAGCCCATATTTTCCCTAAACTGGTATCTTGCATAATCAATTTCGGCGCCATTTTTCATCTTTCGCCAACCAAACCTGGTCTATTTCTTGATTTCCCAAAAGTTTGTGAGAAAAACTGTCGAATCAAAACCGTACGTTCCAAGTCAAGTCCGTAAGCTGTCATTTCGTGCATCGCATACCTACGATCTTTTCCGCACAAGTTTGCGACTCTACGACATGACTGACGATGCCGACCTGTCTGGAACAGTCGTCTTCTTCGTTCCACTTTGTGTCATTGCTGGAGTTGTGCGCTAATTGTCACTCTACGAAATTCAGACTTCCCGATCGACATGTTGTTGATGACTCCATGTCCATGATAAATACAACTGAAAATGTATAGACATTATTGGTCCGTTTCCACAGAGTATTTTTTCCAGAGCTAATGTCGACAGCCAGGCGAGGAGGAAAGCCAGTTGTGTTTGGTACTTCTTTTCAAAGACCAAGTTCTCCGCTCAGATACAGTCTTGGAGAATCACATCGACAGGTGTGAACAGACTGAAACGCCTGCTGTTCAGTCATGACAAAAAGAGTTCATGCTGTTTGGTGTTTCTCATCGCAATAGAGAAACATTGGACACAAACTCGTTCACTGCGGGTTCATTCTCCGATTTTAATCACCAACAATGTCTTACAGCGACAACGTTATCCAGTGTGACATGTTTCATATTATTCCTTGGGTTCTGAAGTTGTCATCCATAGTCTATGAATATGTTGGAATGCTTTGAACGGACGGCGAAGCAGAGAACACGGAAGCTACTACAGAAAGCACAAACTTGTGTCAGTTCCTGCTTCGCCAGGCCCGTTTGATCTGCGGCACCGTGTTGCTGACACCCACACTCACACATATACACACACCTACAACTACACACACATTACACACACATCACACACACACACACACCACACACACACACACACACACACAAAACACACATACACACACACATACACACACACACACACACACACACACACAACACACACACACACACACACACACACACACACACACACACACACACACACCACACACACTATTATTGTTATCTTGTCAGAAAAACGTCAAGAATAGGTTAAGATGACAATTAGGTCCCGTAATCACTGATTGAACATGACACATAAGACATCTTCAGGACTCTTTAATGGCATTTCACTAATTAAGAAGGGAATTGGTCAAAAGCAATATCCCAGACAACGTGACAAAAAGAACACACACACACACACACACACACACACACACACACACACACATACACACACACACACACACACACACACACACACACACACACACACACACACACACACACACCACAACACACACAAAACAACACACACATCCACACACACACATACATACACACACACACACACACACACACACACACACATACACACACACACACACACACACACTATTATTGTTATCTTGTCAGAAAAACGTCAAGAATAAGTTAAGATGACAATTAGGTCCCGTAATCACTGATTGAACATGACACATAAGACATCTTCAGCACTCTTTAATGGCATTTCACTAATTAAGAAAGGAATTGGTCAAAAGCAATATCCCAGACAACGTGACAAAAAGAACACACACAACACACACACACACACACACACACACACACACACACACACACACACACATACACACACACACACATACACAGACACACAGACACAGACACACACACACACACACACACACACACACACACACACACACACACACACAAATGTAACACAGCATGAGACAGATCAAACAGACCGAGAGGAAATACCAGAGTCAGACAGGCAGACAGACAGACAGACAGACAGACAGACACAAAGAGACACAAGAGGCACAGCGACGAGTACAGACAAAAGAATGAGTGAAACGGAGATAGACAGAGGAAAGCAGGGATGGGATTACGAAATGACAGCAACCAACAACAGCAACATGGACAAAAGACATCCAGCAAAAATAGGAAATAACTGACGAACGACTTTTTTTTAATAAAGAAATCAAGAGAGAAAGATACAAAGGAAAGAAAGCAACTTTGAAAGTTGGGGGGGGGGGGGGGGGGGGGGGGCAGAAGAAAGAAAAAAGGAGAGAAAACAGGAGACACAGGAAGAAAGAACGAAAGAAAGGGAGTAAAGAAGACTGGAAGACAGGAAGAAAGAAGGAAAGATCGATAGATAGAAAGAAAGACAAACATCAACCAACAAAAAGAAAGAAGTGCACACCGAAACAAGGCACTATTGACACAAAGTTGCCATCCGTCTGTCTGGAGAGACAATGGTGTTGTGCTGCAGGTGAAGTCTCGGTCATCAGTGTCTGTGGGTGCCGACGCCATTCTTTGCCCGTCTGCGGCGCCTCCGTTCTTCCCATTGGGCCTCTCTCCTCTGCTCTGCTCTGCTTGCTTGATGCCGGCCTTGACGGTGGACCGCCAGCTGACCCGGTCTGAAGCTGCTGTCTCCAGGTCTGCTGGGTCGAGGTTGCCAAAGACAAACACAGAAATTTTCGACAACAACAACAACAACAAGAGTACAGAAAGAATGAAAGGGAGACACGATGAGATGTTTTCAATAAACAGAGAAGTAGACAAGAAAACAACGCAAAAATTGACAAGACATAAACATAGAAATGGTCAATGAAGTACAGAGAGAATGAAAGACGGACACGAGCAAGTTTGGAGAGAGAGAGAGAGAGAGAGAGAGAGAGAGAGAGAGAGAGAGAGAGAGAGAGAGAGAGAGAGAGAGAGAGAGAGAACAAAGCAACTCCAGAAAAGGATACAAAGACATAAACTGAATTTTTAAACAGTAAAGTATAGGAAAAATGATAGAGGATGGACAAAGAAAAACAGGAGTTTTTCAAGAAGAAGAAGAAAGAAAGAAGACGCTCAACAAGAGAATGTTTTTGGTTGCTTGTTTGTTCTCTTAGTGGGCAACAACAGTATGCTGTATTCGCCTCCCGTTTATCTCGTCTGACCTAACTGGCAGACCACACAACGTACATCTTGTTCCGCTGGTTTCTCCCCGAGTTTTTTTCTCCCATCGGGAGGAGGACGACTGGCTATTCTGTCATAGAAATAACACCACGGTTCAATGGGAACAGGTCGACCTCAAGCTCTCGC